>VHZZ01000176.1:138241-194934 GCA_009801015.1 Silene noctiflora
CAGCGTCCCCAATTTAAATTAACATGAATAAAAAAGTGAAATTAATAATAAACATTAAGACTATTTCGTGCATTGCACGGGTACTAAAACTAGTTGGGAGTTAAAAGGACAAATGCTTGATTAACATGGCTAAGAATTGAAAAAACGTCTCTTGCTCTCAAAGTAGGGGTTAAGGAAGAAATTGAAACAACCATGCTAACTTGAGATTAATTTTTACATACACCAACATTTATATCAATGAATTAATGGTATAAAAAAACGACCATGAATAATAGGACTATATATCCAGATATATATGAGCATCGTACATCTAATACAAATTTAATTGAGCTTATATGCAATTTTCTCGAGGTTTTAAAAATTTTGATTTGCATTTTAATTTTTTAGGTGTTAATTAAAAATCTTATTGAGTTTATGGGTATTATTTTTGAGTTTCAATATAATATTTTGAGTTAATTTTTTTTTTATAAAGACGTTCATATTCTTTTCAATAAAGCTCGTAAAATGTACATATAAACTCAAATCCATTGTTATAAAGCTCCAAATTTATCCTACTAGATGTAGATGTATACAACTGGTTGTATAATCCGCTAATTGAAAAACAACCTTGACTACCATAAACTTTTAACAATTTTATTTTCAACAATTTAGTTTGTAGTAATTATTACGTAATTTTGTGTAGTAACTTTTGCAAATATAAAAGAGAAATCATATTATCCTTCTCTTTTGATTTTTTTCAATATTCTCATTTCACAAATTACAAATCAAATCCGAGTACATAATACTATTATTTATAGTCATATTAATCCGTATCAGTTATTTGTTAAACGTTATACTTATAAAATTGTACAAAACAAATAGAATGATAGGGATCAATATGACTATAAATAAGTATTATGTACTCGTAATTAAACGGATCAATATGACTACAAATTACAAATCAAATACGAGTACATAATACGAGTACATAATACTCATTAATTAAACGTTATACTTATAAAACTGTACAAAACAAATATAAACAAAAGATTGAAACATATAGAATACCTAATATAAATTCAAGATAACTAACGTAAAATATAATAATTCTCAGACTTGAAGACTAAATAAGAACTCATAAATGATTCCGTGATTTTCACAGGTTTCAAAACTAGTTAGTCTAATTAGAACACTAAACATGATAAGAGTAATAAAGACTAAATAATTGCATAAATAAAGTAAAATTAAGAAGTTGATATAAAATAGAAAGGAGATAAATTAGTTACCCAACTTGTAAGTAAACGGAATAAAATGATAGATCTTCTTAGAAATCTTGTAAATTAAAACTAGTTTAGACCTCGTGCAATAAATGCACGATATATAGAGTTTTTTATTTTTAAATAAATTACCTATATAATAGTGTCAATAATTGTTCATATTTCTCGTGAGTAAATTTTGTAGAATTTTGAGGAAAAAAGTTGAAAATAAAATTGCTTAAGAGAATTTAGTTATGTGCTGAAAGTTAATCTAAAGAAAATATTTTTTATGCCTTAAAACAAATGATTTTAATTTATCTCAATTTTTTTTGCGAAAACAAAATTAGTGATTTACAGTTTTGTTTGATTTGTAGTATGAATCAAGTTTTTATCAAATAATAGCATCAATAAAATATTTAACAATTTATAGTTTTGTATAAATTTTATTAATATTTAATTAAAATGTTATAGTTTAAAATTTAGTGAAAACAATATAATTTGATTAAAATATATATTTTAATGAAAAGTTATAAATTAATGAAATAAATTATAATATATAAGTAGATTTCTTATTGAGTAAATAAATTTAATTGTGATTAACTTTCTTATTTAAGAATATGTCTTTTGGAGGGAAAAACCATCAATTCACCTATTATTATCATTTTCAAATGGTAACATAATTATTTATTTACCTATGTAAATTATGCCATGATCATCCTTATTTTATAAACTATAATATCCATTGATACCATACTTGTATTATTATTATTATTATTATTATTATTATTATTATTGTTATTATACTTACTACTATTATTACTACTATTCTTCTTCTTCTTACTATTATTATCATTACTATTATTTATTAGTATTAATTATTTATTATTACTATTATTATTATTGTTATTATTGTTATTGTTTTGTACTTGCCAAGAGACGACATTGATAAAAAAAAAAATAGTTTAAAACATAAGGTAAGATAAAACATTTTTCCGCTTTATATATGTTGGTTTGTTCATACTTTACTATGATTACATTACGATAAAAAATAAATGACATATTGCAACTTTTTTTCTAACCAATTATTTCCATATTATAGAAATGTGTTTGTATCAGTTTTTAAAAATAATACTCCGCATATAACTTTTTTGAACTGAATTTATAGGATCTGAAGCGAACTAAACTTATAAGATCTGAACTGAACTAAACTTATAGGATATAAAGTTTTCTGAACAGAACTTATAAGATCTGAAGCGAACTTAAATTAAGTGACTTTAAGTCCAAAAGAACAAGGCCTAACTAACATATTTCTTATAATCAAATAATCAATCCGTGCATTTTTTTGCACGGGATTAAAACTAGTTTTTTCGTAAAACAAAACAAAGTGAAGTTCCCAAAAAAATTGCCCCGTGACTTGGGGGTAGTTAACTGGTAACTGGGCTCGGTTCAATAGCGGATTCGGCTTGTTACTCCAGTTTGTACCTGTAAGATAAAACGATAGAAGCAGTATCAAAATTCGAGAAATCTTGTAAATTGACATTAATGAATGAAAATCAACTAATATCTCATTTTTATTTCAAAATGAACGAATAATACTAAGTTGGGTTATTAATTAGACTAAGCACGAGATAAAATATGGGTTAAAAGTATGTAAAATATTGAGTTATCATAAGTTTTTGGTCATTTGCGAGTCCCGTTGCTTGCAAGTTGAAGTAGGTGGACGCATAACTGAGTCAAACACCTGTTAAGGTATTAAGATTATCGATTGAACCTCAACTATCACCTTAAAGTTTTAATTCAGATGATCTTCTCCCATGACCCTGAGATTCTAAGTTCGAATTCTAAGAGTCTCAAAAATCTCACACCCTGATATGGAAATAAAATAACCATCACAAAATAACAAATTGATCCTTCTTTCTTTTAAAAAGTAAAAAAAAATTAATTTTTTAAAAGGAGCATAATCATTTCAATTAAAAACGGGTTAATTAGATACCTTTTTATTTAGACAAATTGTTTAGAAAGTACTCAAAAATTGGTTCCTACTATCATTACGTGACAGTATTTGATTCATTTTAATTATAAAACGAACAAATTTGGCTAGGCCCGAATGACCTACCCAAATAATCCGACACCCGGTCATGACTTGAACCGGAATTCACCCGATCTTAAATAACTCGACGGTCTCGACCAGAATACTTATTGTTGATAATAATGGATTTGTAAATTGTAATGACCCGGCTTAACTGACTCGAACTCAAACTGTCACAAACCTATATACTAACCGACCTGAACCCGACCCAATTACACCGTTTCCCGGGTCTACCTACCCTACACAAATAAGAGAGGATAATAAAGTTCCTTAACAAATTGCACAACAGACAACAGCATAACTCCACAAGTATAAATAGTCTCCCTTGTGACATGCATTATCCGTCACAAGAGAGACGGAACAAATACTTACTATATTATGTTAATATGGATAAAATTTGGTATGTATTCGCTCCGTCTCTCCCTTATGACGGGTAGTGCACGTCACAAATGAGAATTTGTGCCACAAGTAAGCAGCCATAAAATCTCAAACTTTCAGAGTCATCCACACACATACATACATACATTCCTGACAGCTCAGAATGCTACTACTGTGCGGCTGTGACTCTGCAGTCTATCCCTCTCTTTCAGTCAACTCTTGTCTTTACTATTGACTTAATAATTTTTCAATTATTTGTACTAAAATTCAGATTATATCTTAATCCAATCTTCATGTTCTGATCATACATTCATACCCACTTCATATATTTTCATACATCTTTAATGGCTAACAATTTTTTTACTGTTACTGTTGTTGTTCTTATACTACAGTTTTTTACACTTACTTCTGCTCAGAAATCTACTTCTAAATGGCTAACTCTTGATGGTAATTTTCTCCTTTCAGTAATTCATTTGGTTCGTTACGTTTTTTCTATTCTTTATGCCGAGTATTTTAATCAAACGTAAAGAAATAAATGACCCAAAGGAGGAAGTATGTTTTTTGTTGAATGTCACATGGGTATGATGATTTGAGGAGTGTTTGTTAATGTTTGGTTTAATTTTCATTGACTGCCCACCTGGTAAAAAGGTAGCGGCTACAAGTTCTCTCGGGAAAAAAAAAAAAAAGTAAGTAAAAGTATAAAGATTTGATGTTGGTTTTGGATAAAGTGAAATGGGTATATGCATGTTTAAGCTAATTATATACTATTGTTTACATTTTATTAAAACCCATAATAAACGTGTAAACAACCTGTTGAGTCGGAGGGAGTATTAGAATATTTAATCCACATTGTTGGGCTATTATTAATACCCATGATGAACACTGTGTTGACTGCTGAGAAACTGATACTGTAGTTTATAATATCGGAAGTGCAGGCATTTTAGTGAGCTATTTTGCTTTATTTCATCATACTGCATGTCGAATCTATCCTGTAATACAGACTGTATCAGTGTACAGTGAGTTAGGTAACCTTGTTCCAAAGCCAAGTAATAGTAAAAATCTTATGATTACTCTCTAATTCCGGATTAATTTTTGGGAAAATGTATATCTGATTGCTTCTGAAGTCGTAAAGTTTGTCGTCCCTTGTTTGCTGATCTATGTACTTCCTTGGGTACTTAGGAACTCAGGAAATGAAATTGTAGCAAGTATGGTGATTAGGCAGGTGTATTGTTTAACAATGTTGATTGTCGAGATGCAACGAGTTAAAAAAGAATACACCCTTGTCAAGTTCAGTTTTATATGTTTCGTAACAGAAGAAAATCGGGTTTGCAGGGTCACCACCGCTGGTTATAGCACGTGGTGGATTATCAGGCATGTTTCCGGACTCTAGTTCTCTTGCCTACACCTCGGCAATGGCTACTAGTGTACCAGACGTGGTTTTGTGGTGTGATGTCCAGCTGACTAAAGACGGAGCTGGAATATGTTTTCCTAGTATCATGCTGGATAATGCCTCTACTATCGCTTACGCTTACCCAAAAAGTAGAATGAGCAAATATATTGTTGATGGCATTACAATACAGGCATACTTCCCCAGTGACTTTTCTCTCAAAGAACTTGCATTTGTCGCTTGTAAGTCAAGAACTACACCTATTATGCTTCTTTCAGTAGCTTGAACCTTGATGGATATGTGCTATTGTAACAGTTTTATTTCTCTTTCACTCCTCATAGTGTTCTTCCTGATGACGAGCTACAACGACTCTTTACTAAATTGCACCATTACTGATTACTCTCTTCATTTGATGCAGTAACTCAGGGACTTTTTTCGCGGCCTCCTAATTTTGATGGCAATGGGTTTCCAATTCTGACAGTAGAGGATGTGTATACGCAAAATAAACCTGCGGGATTTTGGTTAAATATTCAGGATAATGCTTTTTATAGCCAACGAAAGTTAAACATGACAAGTTTTGTCATTAGTACTTCCAAGAAGGTGATCATTAGTCACATTTCGTCTCCTGATATTAGCTTTTTACAAGGACTAGCTAAGCCATTTGCAGCGACCAAAACAAAATTGGTTTTCCGCTTTCTTGACAAAGGTATGAAAGAACCATCAACCAACCAGACTTATGATTCTCTTCAGAAGAATCTAACATTTATCAAAAGCTTCGCGTCTGGAATCCTTGTCCCAAGGAGTTACATATGGCCTGTTGATGCAACTGCGTATCTGCAACCTCATACTTCTCTTGTGGTAGATGCTCATAAGTTCGGAATTGAAGTTTTTGCTGCAGTCTTTGCAAATGACAATATAATTGCCTACAATTATAGTTACAGCCCAGTTGCTGAGTATATCTCTTTCATTGATAATGGCGACTTCTCTGTTGATGGCGTGTTGTCTGACTTCTCAGTAACAGCATCAGAAGCAAGAGGTATAGTTCGCTGTTCTGTACCAATGTCTTCCTATGCAAAAAGAAAACTTTAATGAAAAATTGTTATAGAATCTAATTATGTTCGTTATAAACACTAGTTACTGCAAGTTTCTCTGCAAATGTTTTAATAAGACATGTCATATCTCAACGTATGTTTCGAAAAATCAATGGTCAAATTTGGCATCGGGATCATCGGTCAAATGGGACAACAGATTTGGGAGGGAGGTAGTAGGCATTTGTGCCTGTAACTTGTGTAATGCTTCTTTTTTACTGATTTAACCCTATGCTGAGTATTTCCGTATCTTTCCGCAGATTGCTTTGCACATGTGAGCAGCAATGCATCAGCATCAGGTTCAGAACTTCTCCTCTAAAGACTTCTGTTTTATTTATGCCCTAGTAAAAGAGCTTTGCGTGACTAACATAGTAATAGAGAAATTCTTTATCCTCTTGTAGTGAAGGCCTTGGTTATATCGCATTGCGGGGCAAGTGGAGACTACCCCGGCTGTACAGACATATCATACACAACAGCTATTTCAGATGGTGCTGATGTAATTGACTGTCCCGTTCAGATGTCAAAGGATAATGTTCCTTTCTGCTTGAGCTCTATCAATCTCATCGATAGTACACTTGTCACCCAAACTCAGTTCAGGTCCATGCTGTCAGTTGTTAATGAGATTCAGCCAACTGCAGGAATATTTTCATTCAAACTGGATTGGGCTGATATTCGACGGTTGACACGTAAGCAGCTTTAGTACTCATGAGTTTTCATCCTCATTTAAGTTGAACTACTATCCGCATCTCATAGGGAATTTATGTTTCAATAGCGTCTTCATAAAGGGCCATTGATCTTGTTGACACGAACAATTATGTTAGGCGTG
This sequence comes from Silene noctiflora, assembly GCA_009801015.1. Lineage (NCBI taxonomy): Eukaryota > Viridiplantae > Streptophyta > Magnoliopsida > Caryophyllales > Caryophyllaceae > Silene > Silene noctiflora. The sequence continues at coordinate 145,245 of VHZZ01000176.1, forward strand.
TATATTGTCTTTCTGGATCTGAATGTTTATCCTAGAGTAATCCGTTATCTGATATTTAATTTTAATGATTTAAGGATACGTTGATTTGCAGCGGTGATAGCAAATCCATTTGTACAGTCTTATTTATACAGGAATCCTAAATTTAAGAACGCCGGAAATCTCATTTCCTTGTCCGAGTTTTTGAAGCTTGCTAAAAACGCGTCATCACTTACTGGTATTTTGCTGAAGATCGAGGTGAGTGTTTCAGGATACCTATTTCTTTTCACACGTTCTGTTGAAACTTTACTCCTAGCTTCAAAGACTAGGCAGACTGCCAAGTTTCAATGCTCCAGAAAATGGCAATTATTGTAAGCTAACTTTACCTTATTTTGTGACAGCATGCTGAATACCTAGCAGCAAACCTGAGCATGAGTGTTGTTGATGCAGTATCGACCGCCTTGGAGAAAGCTGGCTATAACAGCCCAACAGCCAAAAAGGTCATGATCAAGACCCCTGATAGCGCAGTCTTAAAGGCGTTTAAGGGAAAGAAATATGAACTTATGTATGAAGTTGATAATTCAATACGCGATGCCTCTAATGCTACCATAGCAGATCTCAAGACGTTTTCAGATGCTGTGGTTGTCAACCAGGAGTCGGTTTACCAAACAAATCAGGGTTTTCTAGTTGATTTATCAAATGTCGTTCAACATTTACATTCATTCAAACTACCTGTGTACGTTCAAGTTCTCAAAAATGAACTCGTGGACATTTCATACGACTTCTTTTCTGAGCCTATTGCCGAGATTAATTCTTATGTCATGGGCGCTAAAGTTGATGGAGTCGTAACTGAGTTTCCACAAACCGGTGCTGCTTACAAGAGTAAGATTTCACTGCAGTAAACTTTGAACATTTTATCATCCCTCCTTGCATTGGGAATGTGTAATCCACACTGTGTTATTGTTGTTAAGAATGTTAACTATGTTGCTCAGACTAGATTACGAGTACTTATCTGGGTGACGAACATGCCTATTCCGAGTAACATATTCATTTTGCGTTATATGATGCATGTTCAATGCTTTCTCACCCTCTTTCTGCTGATGATTTTGCAGAGAATCTCTGCCTGAAGATGAAAAATACGCCAACATACATGAGACCAGTTCAGCCTGGTAAACTCATGTCACTCGGTGTCCCTGAGTACATGCCACCGGCTGAGGCTCCTCACCCTATTCTCACTGTTGCTAATATCTCAGAAGCGCCTCTACCTCTTGTCACGCAAAATGCTTCATCTCCAACAGCAACAACCCCAGAAACCCCGAAAAAATCACCAAACGGACAGCATCAGATTACAGCGTCCGCTCTTACATCTTGCCTGGCTATAATTGTGGCAGTTTGTCAGCTCCTGTGATATGTTATTGATGAATTTTCTCCCGAAAATCATTTACCAACTTCACCCACATTCTATGCTCATATTGTATCCCTTTTTTCGACGGTTTTTAGTTAGATTAAGGTGTGTATTCTTCTTATCTATTGTATTCTGGTCATGGGTTTACAGGAAGAGGTATTTCTGATTCTCAGAATTAACCTGTAATTTTCCTCATGTATTTATGTAAGAATGTAAGATCTGATCATTATTTATTCATTCCCTGAATAATCATTAATCACCTTAGTATCCTGCGAGACCGTCTTACATTATGATCATAAGTTACTGTCAGCTGATTTTACAACAAAAATAGCAAATTTCTTACTCAAGAAAGCAAGTTAAATTACACAAAGTTTGTTACCCTATTTTTATTTTACTTAAAAATCTCGGTCTTTTATTTTGAAACCTAATGCATATAACAATAACGAGTTTGATTGGCGAATTTGGTAGGTACTCCGAGATGAGACAATGCTGAGTCATCTCAAATCGGTTGATATCGAGTTTGTGTTATGACTTGGCCTGTTGATATTGGTCATCTCAACAAGTCAAGGCATGACAAGTCTAAATAAAAATAAATAAGATAAAGTTTGAGTAAAGAGTTATGTCTTCTTTACGGTCAAATTAGTCATCATGTCGAGTTGGATCACGTCAAAATCTTGATCCTAACGACATCAATGAATTTCTTTGAGACCGCCCATCGTCCTTCAATCCACTCTATCACACATGCTCTAATTTGCTATATCAGTTTTCTCTTCGAAAAAGACTTGAACGATCACAATCTCACAAACCTATTAAAAACCGTCCGGATTGAAAACATAAACCGAATCTTGACCCGATAAGTATGAACCATTGAACCCTTTAGCCCAATTTGGTTTATTTTTGTCTATTCTCCAAAATAAAAAGTAATCCAACCCAAAATAAAATAAAATAAAATAAAAAAATTGCTTATTCCTCAAACCTCAAGCGTGAATCGTGTGGATTTCTATTGAATTAAACCAATTAATTAAATCTTAAATAAATTGTGTTTTTGGTGACCCATTTCCAAACTGTAATCTGGGTTTTCCTTCAACTGTTAAAATCAATTCAAAGTTTGTACCTTTTATGGAAATTTCAAGGATTTGAAGCTTCTTTCTCCAGAAATTTTTAAATAATTACAAGAAATATGAGGTTAATTTCCATTTTATTTTTGCATCTAATTTGTGGGTATTATATATTTTGTGTGTTTGTATGCTATCTTAATCTTTGTTTTTATGATTATGGATGATTAATCTATGGTGGTGTGAAAATTTGTAAATTGAGCTAATATTGTGTTTGAAATTAGTATTCAAAATGAGTTATAGGATCATAAATTAGTACTCCTTCGGTCCGAATCATTTGTTTACGTTATTTATTCTTTATGAGCAGTATTTTAATTATAGGTAAACAAATGATTGAGACGGAGGGAGTATGCTTTCTGGATTAGAAATGAGAACACATCAAGGTTTATTGAACTGAATTGTAGGATCTTAAATTAGTAGTTGTAAAGCTGATAGTCCATTTAGCTTAATTTTGTGCGATCACCCATGGACGGTTCTAAAGGATGATTGTTGTTGTTGATTCATTGAAGGGTTTATATGCTGTTGAGCTCAGGAACAACAGTTATGAATTATGATGCCTTGTGTAAGTGTGTAACGGTGTAACCTGTCGATCCTTGATAGTGGTGGCGGAACAGGGTTTGTAGTTTGAGGGGCGAAATGTTTTTGGGGGGGTGGACTAGTGATGCAATAATGGAAACTAGAAAAAAGTTTGAATGTTCCAAAATTTTCAGTAAGAAGGGGTGACCGCCCTTGCTAGCTGCCTTTTTCAACTATATTCTTTGTTAGAAGTGGCGGAGCAGGATCTGTAGTTAGGGGGACGAAATATTTGAGGGAGGGTGGATTAGTAATGCAATAATGGAAACTAGAAAAAAGTTGGATGTTTTCAACTAGAAATTTAAAAAATTCACAATTAGAGGGGGCGACTGTCCTTCCTAGCGTGCTTGAGCTCCAACTCAGCTTGTTAGTTGTTTGCAATTGATGTCAAACCTGGTTTGATCTTTGTTGGTTGGTGTAGGTCAAATGTGTCAGGAGTAGGGTTCTACAACTCTGAACCACGAAATTTTAATCGTGGTTATGGTCGTGGAAACCCTAGGCCTTATCAGTCATCTCAGCCACCTCCATCTCCGCAACCACAACGAAAAGGTGATCTTTTTGTGGAGGCAGGTCAGCTTGCGGTTGAGTATTTGGTTTCTCGCGGCTTATTGTCTTCAGATGTGATCCTGGGAAAGACTCAGGGTCATAGTAACTCTCAAGATCAGGGAATTTCCAAAACACCCAGTGGAGTTTCGAGTGATCAAAGATCACTTAATGGTCATGATGTGACCATGTCGAGGAATTATTCTGGGGAACAGGGAAAACATGAGACCTCTAGGAGTTACAGCTCTGATTGTAGCCAGGAAAATGGAAGGGTAGTGTCTCTTCCTGAAAAAACAAGTTCCCCCAATACAATGGACGTTGATAATGATAAGTATAAGGAGGAAAACTCTGAAGTTTGTGTTAATAAGGAAGGCAGCCATGACGATACAAAGCATGAGACTGAGATATGCCATCCTCTTATTGATTCAGACTCAAGAGTTGCTTTTTCACTTGAAGACAAGGATAATAAAAAGCCTCCTAAATTCCTTGATGAACCAAAGGAGGAAATGAAAGATGGCCCTTGTAATCTTGATCACGACCAAAAGGTTCAGCTATCTGAAAATAACAATGATGCTTCACCCAAAGAAAAAACGAACATGTCTAAGGTTCATTGTTTTTTGTCTGATATAAGTCTGAAGCAAGAACCTGTTTTAATTGGCCAGGAGATCAATGTTAGTGACGCTGGACGTGATTTTCTTAACTCGGTAAAGCATGAGAACATGAATGATTCCTCTGGGATAACGTCTTCAAGTGAAATTTCCGGTGCCAATTGCCCTAATAATGCTTTATCTGACCATCCTTTTAGGAGTGTGGGACCTATTAATGCTCTGTCTGACCACCCTTTTACTAGTGAAAAGCGAGCTCATGAAGAGGACTGTAAGACAGAGGGGGCAAAGAAAGCTAGACCTTGGCTTTCAGTTGCTCAAAGTAATGAATACCCAGAGTTTTCAGATATGAGTGAGAAAAACCCTATTTCACCTGAGAAAAGAGATGCTACTATTTGTAATGAGTCTACTGATCATAAGAGCTTTCACATTGTTTCTTTGCCTCTGCAAGGCGGTGTTGAGTCCGCCATGGATCGAAGGGAGGAGAAGCAGCTGTTCTCAAGCTCGTACAAAATCTGTGATCTCAATCTTATGGAAGGGTCTGAGATGCATGAGGGTCATGTTGTGGGGTCTTTATTGTATCCCTCTTTGTCGGCCCCGAAGAAAGAGGCGCAGATTGACATTGATCTGTCCATGAGTAACAGCTTTAGTACTTTTATGGGTGATTATAATGACTCTGGATCTGTGAGAAAAAATGTGGAAATAATAGACCTAGAAAGCTCGTCAATGGAGGAAGGCAAAGACTCGAATTTTCCAACGAAAAAGTATGCTATCCCTTCACTTTTTATTCTAGAAGTAGCAACTGTGTTGTTAAATTCTTAAATAGTTCCAATAATCCTGCCTTATCCGTTTGTGAGATGAGGTTTTAAGGTTTTATTTGTTATGTTTCATTGGCTTTATCGGTTGTTGCCGTAACTAAGACTGTTGTTTAATTAGCAGTGAAGGTGGCATTGCAAACATGGTCAACTTTGCAGATAATCAACAGCACACAAATGATAATGCCGATGGTCAGGATAAATATGGGCTCATGATCTCAGAGTTGCTTGGCAATGATGTTCCAAATTGCTCAACAGCTCAGCCTGATATAAATTCTTTGCAAAATGACATGGGGATGCATCATGGGGAGGTATAGACCCTGATGGTTTAATTTTTATTGATTCAGTATCCTTTTAAAGCCGTATAATTATAGGGGGATGAGATGAGCTTGTTTGTATGAGGGGATTTATTTACTTAGGCACCCTTTGATGTAAGGTTGGAAAGCAATACAGTGAAGCAGTCCCTTTTTTCCCTTTGCTTTTTAAGTATTGAGTAGTACGGAGTATAAGTTTTGCTGACTTCATTCCTCTGTGTTTATGTTTATATTCTAAACTGAAGCACCAACTCCGATATTAGTATCCGACAACTGTAAGTGTATGCCATTAAGATCCAGGAATTCTTTGAAATTGTTTTATGTTTATGTTTATATTCTAAAATGAAGTGTCAAATGTCTAATATCCATGTCTGACACTGGCACTTGAGGGAAAATGAAGAGTATGTTTAACGTAGTCATTTCTAATGTATTTTCCTTCTTTGTGGTCAGATGAAAGGATAGAATAAGCCGGGAACTCTCTAGTGATTTACATGAAAATGAAATATGTGTGTCGTTTAATTTAAGCCTTGTTTATGTGATAGCAGTGCATAAGCTAGCCTCACCTACATATCGAAAGAACATAGGATCTTCATGAGTAAAATACCTGCAACGCCTTGTTCCTGAGCCAGTTAATCTATGGATGATTTGACGTGTAATTACTTTACAGATGGCATGTTGACAAATCTCATTTTGGCTCGACACTTCAATGCTCAGCAGTCAGCATGCATCTTATAGCCTATGCTAGAGAATCTATTTTGGTCATTATGTGTTGTCGCTGTGAGATTGATATGTTGACAATGTGTGATGCGAGGACTGAGGAATTATTTATTGGAAAACGAAGATCAATAATGTGGATTACAAATTTAACTTCTTCCATTATAGTCCATGACCACATTTACGCAACTTCTGACATGCCGACAAAATGTTGAAAATGAAATTCATCTTGAGTATTGTATGTATATGTAGGGAGCAATCAATAACTGTGGACGTGTAACTAACTAAATTTTTATTGAAGTACATGTATTTTTAGATTAATATGCTATGTTTCTTTCCGTTAACAGTTAGCTGTGCACATTTTCATTGCAGGGTATGTTCACTGAAGATGATCCGATCTACATGTCTCTGGGAGAAATTCCACTAAGTATGCCAGATATTTAAAGTGCTGGTATTATTGTTTTCTTATTATGTTAGTTCTTATCCACTTCAGCTTCAGTGGCCATGGCTGTGTGGGAAGTTTTATGAATTTGATGGGATCCATTAAAAAGCTTGGTAATTTCCATTTATGAATTGATATATGGCTCACTCTTTGGAGCGAGGCATCTGGCAATCTGGCATTCTGACCCCTTTCATATACACAACACCGTAGTTACTGAAACATTTTTTCTCTTTAGTAACATATAACTCTTTCGTACGCATTTTTTTCGTTTCTATCACTTAAAAAACTGCCAAGTCGGGAATTTCTTGCTGTGTCTGAAACACAATTATTTGCATGTCATAAACTCGTAACATATTTCTATTCTAGTTTTCTTTCCCCCACACCCAAAAATCTCCTATCTTTGGATTCACTACATTTGCTCTTCGACCAAATTTATAGGAAATCGGAAATATATGAGAGAAGAATTAGGCTTTCATTCACTTTGGAGTTTGGAATTTGGAGTTTGGAGTCTGTGTGTAATTTCTTACCAAAACAGAAATGTAGTGAATTGCTTCGTATATCACATAAAAGCGAAATTGTAGTGAATCCAAAGGCATAGGGGTAATACCTGGTTAGAGACAATCTCTTTTTTGTTGATTATGAAGGAGGCTTTTCGTTATTTCTTGCCATATGCATAGTTAATACTTATTGCCACCTTATATTTTTGTATATTCATGTCAAACTTTAGCAGGCCTTTTACAGGGATGGGAGCAGCAACCACAGGAGAGAAATCCTTTTCAACTATAGCTTAACAAATTTACAGACCGCTGATGTCAAATCCACAGGTAATGTTCCTCAATTTGTCATGACTAGTTGTTGAGTAGATATTTGGCATTTAGTGCTTGGTTATGGATGTACTGAAATCATTGTATGAGGTGTGAATTGTGAGTATGTGGATTTAAGATGATTTCAAAATTAACGATCCAAATCATGCAGATATGCATAAGTTTGGTGGCAACTTTTTGACACTATTCCTCATGAGAAGAAACATCTCTTCATCTCTTGGCTAGGGTTCTTTTTCGTATTTTGGAGAAAGAGGTTTTACATTAGATCCACTTGTGTCGAATCTGTAGACGCTAAACTCTACGATTCGTTCAAGCAAAATGTTCAAGTAGATTACTGATTTTAATGAACACATACTAGGAGATTAGTTTAGGAGAGAATACGCGAGGATTTTTCTTACTTTGCACGCTCGTTTATTTGGGAATTTCTGTTTGTGGACACTGATCTCTGCAAATAGAGTAAAGAAAAGTGGGATCTTTTGCCAAAATTACCTTTTTAACAAAACATTTTTCCAAATTAACCATCCTACAAATATATTTTCGATATTGATCACAGTTGCCCATTAAGAGTTAAAATACGAATTCCCTTTCTCCTCTACTTGACCCGTCCATCGCCTCTCCCACTCTCCTCCATTAATTTCTTGCTATGTTCATCAGAACTCCTTAAAGATAGTAAAACTCCAACAATTCTAACAATTATTAGTCTTTAAAAACGAGGTTATTCTAGTTCCGCTGGTAACAACAAAACATTTGTTCAGTGGCAGATGCATAATCGTCATGATGCTGTACTATAGTTAAGTAGGTTAAATTTTCTACACAACATCACAAACAAACAATTACGAGTAGGTAGGCTTGTTAAGGAATGGCTAAAATAAGTCGTCTTTACTCATTTTTGCTAATGAGAAACCATGATTATGCAAGGAAAAAAGCAATATTATGGTTTTTCATATTCTAATTGATATAAATTGTTGAAATCCTATGTGAATCGGAAGAGAGTGATGAATTAATTGTTGAAAACTTATGTGAATTAGAAGAGAGTGATGAAGGAGCAAGGATTGAGGTGCTGAATGGGGTGGTTTATGAGAATTAACGATTGTGTGAATTCAAATGCAATGGTCACTGAGGGAAAAGATTGATATAAATTGTTGAAATCTTATGTGAATTCGATTTCAATGGTCATGTAGGGAAAAGATCCGATATAGTGTGCCCGATTACCAGGGAGGGATATGATTTTGTAATATTTTTCCTGGGTGAATCGTTGGATACCAATAAGAATTAGTTAGACTAAGAAGGTTCAACTTTCTCTTGGCTTGAATAGTTGTCTGCCTGAAATATAGGAATGTCGAGATCTGTCTACAGCGATATAGAGGCCTGGTGTATTACGACTCACGAGTCCATTAGATATTGTGAAATGTATTCACATATAATTCCCCTCATACAGCGAGTAGCTTATTTGATAAGATAAACAGTTAGCTAAATCTTGTCATTAGCGTTTTTTTCCTACTTGCAGAATTGTCTAAATTAGCTCGAGATAACATTTGCGAGTGAATTGTGAACTCTAGTAGATGGGGTTCCTTTTTGGTGTGATTGCACTACATTTGTTGACAGAAACAACTCTTTTTATTGGTTCCTGGTTGAACTACTAAAACCCTTAGAACCATAAGTGTGGGTGATCAGTGATGCATAGGCTACTCTTGTGAATCTTATTTTCGTCGATAATTAGGGCTATTTTGGCGGCTTGGCTCTAGAGACGTATACAGTTTTAGCTCGTCTCTTCCTGTTGAGGACCTCGCAATAAATGTTGAGTTTGTGGTCATAAACTTCTTTAATTACGTTTCCTGGAATTGAATTCTAACAGATGATTTCTGTCATTTTCAGCAGCACAATTACGTTTTCAGAGCATTAAAAGAAGAGGCTGAAAGTGAGTTATGCGCACGACATTCTCCTCCGCCTTCTCATTCCTGTGTACCCTAGTTCTGAGCATATCATCCGTCCCAACTCTATTCCTGAGCACACAACCTACAGGGTTATTATGTAATTTTCACCCGTTGTGCTGTGAAGGTGCGAGTAAAGTTCGAGACATCATTAGCTGTAATTTTGTACCCGATTAGCGCTTTCTATGTCTATTACCTCATATAGTTTTTATCATGGTGTGACATTACACAGATTGATATGTATGAACCATGTATTGCAATGATTTCTGTTAGTATACACCACTTCCGGGAAGTTTTTTGTTCTTTATCGTCTTCAGCTATTTAATTAGCCGGATGCTTAATTGGGAATTACCCAGAATAGATGAGAAATTGATAGATAGTAGATCACAGTGCTACCGAATATTTCTTCTTATTATCGTGTCATTACAGATAGATTTAGTTCCGGACTAATGAAATTCTTCTGCTAGACGTATGTATCTTAATCAAACGTGAAAAATCAAATGAAACGGAGGAAGTACTAGACTTTCGGACGTCTATTTCCACCAGGCTTGCTCCAATCATATCCATACTTCCTGGCAAGAAATTCCTTAACAAAATCGTTCCTAGCTTTGATTCGAGCTTGTTGAGGAGCGATATTCTTGTACGAATAATGTGCGCCGATTCCAAACAAAGCGACGCCCGATAAAAAGCCTCCAATTGTCATTGCCAGCTTTCGTGGCGTCGAGGGATAAGACAGCACCATCTCCTCCTCCTCCTAGTTTCCTGTAAATTCCTGTAAATGCAGCAACCAAGGTATTATTATATCAGGGTCCGATACATTTTGAGACGATATTGATCGCATTTTAGACGTAAAAATCGACTAATTTTGAATGACTTTCATTGAGTAATTTCATCAAACAGGTTGTGGGCATGATTATTTTAATTAAAAATAAAGAGGGATTATTATTACCTGTTGAAAGTTTGGATCTTGTGGGATTTGAACAGAGCAATTTATACTTTTTTGTGTCCTTTACTCCTTTAGTTTGTTCTAGAGTTGGCCAATTGCACGAGTCGGTGTGGCCTGCCTCCTGGGTCGACAAAACAAGGTATGAATTGTTCGGGCCGGTTCAATGATGACCCATGACATACCCAAGGGTCGGGTTAGTGGCCGTCGGGCTCCCTATTGTCTGGTCCCAGCCTGAATCATTTTTTTTTTCCGAGCCAAAAATGGGCTGGGCTGTAAAACTTTGGCTTTTGCGGGCGATGGCCCGAGGTAAGAAGGCAATCTCAGTGGGGTGGCAAATTTTCTTTCAAGCTGGTTAATGGCCCGATGTGGCGGCGTGGATTGAGCTAGCCTGCCTCGTGGCCAACTCTAATTGGCGCACTTCCTGGAATTAACCCGACCACTCCCAAAGGTTAGTTTAGGATCAACCAAGTTGAACCTGGTCCGTCCATGGGTCGCCATAGCCCAACTCTAAAGCAACATGTGCCCACCTCTAGTTTGTTTAAATATTTAACGGGAAAGTGATAATTTACCCCCTTAACTTTGTTCAATGGTGAAATCAAGACCCCTTAAGTTTTAATTGTAACAATCAAACCCCTTAACTTTAACCAAAAATGAAATTTAACCCCGATTTTTAATTTTCACTTAAATCTCAACAAAAAWTCATTTTACATTTATATTATACAATTAATATCACAAAAAATTACTAATTTTAACTTTATTAATTTATATAAATTAATTATCCACCTAAATAATAATTTTACATTCATCTATAATAAATAAAATAAAAATATGATAAAAGTTTAATGAACTATTCTTATATTCATAATAAATTGTCTAACAATTGTAAGATTATAAACAAAAAAAGCACTCGATATTACAATTATATATTATATAAAAGTTGCAAATCTACAAAAAATAAATTTTGTAATTGATTAACTAGATTATAAAATGAATTTTGGTGGAATTTCATGAGAAATCAAACAATGGAGTTTAATTTCACTTTTAACTAAAGTTAAGGGGATTGATTGCTATAATTGAAACTTAAGGGGTCGGATTTCACCATTGAGTAAAGTTAAGGGGGCAAGTTGCCACTTTTGCGAATATTTAACATTATGATTAGATTAACAAATAAAATGACAACATTTATAGTTTAAATGAGAAACTAAGACTATTTTTACTACAACAATGCATGCGTTTTTCTTTTGGATTTATCTTTTGACATTTTGATTTATTTTTATAATAAGAGCCGTTATTATACATTACTTTGTAATATGGTAAATCCGATATAATGTCCGTAAAAATCTCTATACATGTAAGTCTAGTAATCTTGTGAATTGTCACGAACGACTAAGATATAGTTAGTGTTACTCTATAAAACAGGTTTGTACAAAAACCGTCTACAACTAGTATAGAACTGTAAATCATTTGTCACCGATTTATTTATTTTTTATTTTTTTGCAAAAAGTGACAGACAACGTGAGCAAATTTAAAGACGACGAAATTTAAACTCATGTCACGAATACCATCGGAAAAAGCTCAATTGCAAATCTGTGGGGGTAAAACATAAGATAAGCCCAACATTTTTGAGCTACAAATGAAATGATCAAAAAGCCCAAATTAAAGGACACAATTGTAAATTCCCAAAAATTAGGGTTTTACACAAAACCTAGAGCAGCTTATCAACCCATCTCCTTCATTAATCTCCTCCGCTCTTCAAACCCAGAATTTAGTGTAAGAGAGTGAGTGTGTGAGGGAGGAATTTTCTCTACAATTTGCGAAAATGGGTATGCAAATTAATCCCTAATTTATAAAAAGATCAGATCTTTTTTTATCAATTTGATTGATAATCATACAAATTGTTGAGTCAAATACCCTTGTTTTGATCTGATTTTTACTGGGTTTTGATTGGTTTTTGTGTTTGTGTTTGTTGTAGGTATTTCTCGTGATTCCATGCACAAGAGGCGTGCCACTGGTGGCAAGAAGAAGGCTTGGAGGAAGAAGAGAAAGTAATTAATTTTTAAACTTTACTTTGTTTTAAATTTTAATTTTTGTTAATTTTTTATGTTCAAATTTGTTGTTTTTCATTGTTTTAATGTTTGTGTCATTTGGATTTGTTACATTCTATTGATGTGCTTGTGAAAGGTTATGTTTGATTACTTCCTCCGTCCCAATCATTTGTTTACGTTTGATTAAACTACTCGTCACAAAGAATATCAAATGTAAATTGATTGAATAGGACGGTGGGAGTACTATCTACTTGCGATGTTAAGTAGTTTTTGGTAAATGATTTATCAAAAATTCCATGTAGATCAAAGTTTTATTCCATGTAGTTCGAAAAATTGATACAATATCATGGTAGTCTCTGAATTGTATGGCATGTGTTTTCGTATACTCGATGGTTCATTTATCTCTTGTATTTGAGTGAAGTTGTGTCTTGAAATCGATTTGGGTTAGTGTATGCCATTTGCTTTTAGTTGATCAAAGTTTTTGTTCCGCCTTGCTTGAAACAGAGTAACTTACGTACATTTGATTCGACAATCGACTACAGTTTAAGTCACATTAGATTTAACAGTCGATTATAGTTGAGTCAATTTCATTCAACTGTGGATAGTTTACGTCACGTTGGAATCAGTTTGTGCGCCAATGGGACGGTCTTGTGTCAATTTGTTCTCTATTTCTATGCTACACAACCATTATTTACATTACTTATTGACATTGCAGAAAGTTTTCTTACATTTTGAGTAAATTCGTTACTTACCCCATCCATTTGGGTTTGTGTTCAAAGAAAATTTGCGCCAATGAGACGGTCTTTTGTCAATTTGTTCTCTATTTCTATGCTACACAACCATTATTTACATTACTTATTGACATTGCAGAAAGTTCTTACATTTTGAGGAAATTCGTTACTTACCCATCCATTTGTGTTTGTGTTCAAAGAAAATTTCCACCCTTTTTGTAATATTGTTCTATTGATTGATCGATGTTGGTCATCAGATTGGAACGTGTGTGCTTATTGACGGTCCTGTGCTGATTAGTCACTCCATCAGTACGCAACATAATCATAAGCTACATCAATGTGCCCTTCATCATTTGTTGTTTTTGACACAATTTGTTAAAAACGGTTGATGTTGTGACATACATATTTGATTTCATGCTTACAGTTCTGTTTAAACTAGGTTTCTTTTTTTTGGAAAATATATAAAACTAATCAAACTTTCGTGACATCTTCTGATGATAGTCACACCTTGCAAGCTGTATTTGAATAAGTGGAACACGATGTCTACGTAAGTCTCAAGAAAATGGCCCAATAGAGACCATGGTTACATTTTTCATTCAATTAACACTAGAAATGTAACTGTAAGCTGGCAAGATATTATCTCAATTTATTAAGACATTGTTTAATTTGTAGTTTAATAGTAGGTACTATTTTTAGTGTTCTTTGCGACGAAAAACTTAACTGTGGTTGTGTGACCTTCTTTCTGATGGCGTTGGTGGATTGTTTTTGTTCAATTTCCTTCACATTTTTACTGCATTACCTCATTTGTCAGCAACTTTAGTTTTGCTTAGATTTGTTCGCTTTCGATCTACCTTATTCATTCTAATATATTTTTGAAAAAAAGGTATGAGTTAGGAAGACAGCCTGCTAACACAAAGTTGTCAAGCAACAAGACTGTTAGAAGAGTCAGAGTCCGTGGTGGTAATGTGAAGTGGCGTGCCTTGAGGTTGGATACTGGTAACTACTCATGGGGTAGCGAGGCCGTTACCCGCAAGACACGTATCTTGGATGTGGTGTACAATGCATCAAACAATGAGTTGGTGAGGACACAGACTTTGGTGAAGAGTGCCATTGTTCAGGTTGATGCTGCACCATTCAAGCAGTGGTATCTACAACACTACGGAGTTGAAATTGGCCGCAAGAAGAAGGCTGCCGCTGCTGCTGCCAAGAAGGAAGGAGAGGTATATTTAGCCTTCTCATCTCCTAATGAGTGAATCTTGTATGAAATAGTCTTTTTAGTGAAAACAGCCCAATTTTCCCGTTAGTTTCTAGTTTAATTATAGGGTTTATCGGTAAGCCTATTTGTTTTTGTGTTCCCTAATTGTTATTCCACTATTGCGCCCTGCTGTTCGAATATGTTTGGCTTATGATGTTACCATTTTCCTTATTACATGATATCTCTCATATGAAACAATTAGATAACTCATAACTGCTGCTGATTATCGCCGTGGATTTGATCCTACTTTTGTTAAAGTTTGTTTTAGCGTTAATTTTGAACGGCGTTTTATTTAATACGGTGTACATCATGTACATTTGCTTGCTGTTTTACCAGATAACTGGCAATTTTCCTTCTTGACTCTGTTGCGTTCTGCATATTTTGATTTGTTTTTCTCAAATGAATCATATGTTGAAGCTGTTTGTCAGTAAAGTTTTATTATTGCCTCCTTTATTCTCTTCTATTGTTCGAAACTCAGATAATCATTTATGTTTCATGCTAACAGGATGCTGAGGCTACTGAGGAGACAAAGAAGAGCAACCATGTAACTAGAAAGCTCGAGAAACGCCAGCAGGATCGTGAACTGGACGCTCACATTGAAGAACAATTCGGCGGCGGTCGTTTGTTGGCTTGCATTTCTTCACGCCCCGGTCAATGTGGCCGTTGTGATGGGTAAGTAATGAATTTCATTAATTCCTTGATACCGATGTTTTATCAAATGCCTACTTTGCCCGTTGTGATTGGAGTCCTGATCCATGTGTACTACTTTTGATACCTATTGACAATTTTGGGTCAATAAGACGATAATTGCAATAACCATTTTCATCGATAATTGTAGATACATTCTGGAGGGCAAGGAGCTCGAATTCTACATGAAGAAGATCCAGAGGAAGAAGGGCAAATCAGCTGCTTAAATTACCTCTGTAGCATTATAGTCACCCTGATGTTTTTGTCATCTTTGGTTTTTGATCAACAAATGGCTCTTCATTAGCATATCGTTGGACTTGTTTTTAGTTGGAGTCGAAACCATTTTGTAATCGGTCAGTCGTTTAAATATTTTTTTTCTCATGGGATTGAAGTGTTGAACTGTTATAGTTCTCTACTGAATTTTTTTTATATGGTTCTCTCCCACATGACTAGCTGTTATATATTGCAAGGCCCTTCGACGTAATTAGTTATCCAACTATGCGACAAGGGCCTTTCAATATGAGCCGAAGTGTACTGACTGGACTCGCATCTGCGAGTGTTCATGATTTTTTCGTTTTAATCACTTGATGAAGACCTTGATTCCAGAATCGGTTTGTAACATTTGAGGTCATGCATTCATTTGATATGAATACGGGTTATAAAATTGGTCGACGACAATCATTTAGCCTAGATTATCAGTTGCTAGATAGACAAGTCTTTCGGTCTGAAGTGGTAGAGTAGCCTCTGGAAATCATTGGGCTTGGCTCAAATTTTTTAGCTCGGGCTCGGCTCGTAGCTCGTCGAGCCTAAAGAATTAAAGCTCGAGCTCAGCTCGAGTTCGAACTCGAGCTCGTTTTGTCATTATATATTTTCACTTTCTCAACTTTCAAATCTAACTAAATATAAATATTTTTGAAAAACAACTAAATTATAAAATAATAAAAAATATTATATCATAATATACTTATATAAATGTCTAAATAACATATAATTTAAAATAAAAATAATACAACAATATAAAGATTATACAAAAAAAAATTATAAACGAGCTTCCGAGCCGAGCCTTGCTGAGCTCGGGCTCGGCTCGTATTTAGCCGAACTCGAGCTCGTTTTGACCGAGCACGAGCCGAGTTTTGACCGAGCTGATCCCAAGGGCTCAACGAGCCGGCTCATATCATTGACAGTCCTAATCTATGCAGTTTAGGTAAGTGTTATTGTATGATCTTTTCTTTAAAACTAAATACCGTGCTGATTTATCTTAAAAGTCGGTTCATCCTCCTATCATTTAACAAAAAATCTCATTTGTAATTCGTCATAAGCTTGTAACGTTTTACAACAATAATTGCTTATCATAATTCATTTCTCGTCACACGCAAGAATAGATACACTTCAAACCATATTTTGGGAAAAATTAAAAAGCATTAAGATTGATATAGAAAAACCCGTCTTTTTTCTTTCCAAAGTAAATTAAAACGAGTGTTTAATCAATAAAAAAACCGTCTCAGTCCTGACTCACACGGTCTTATTCTATTTGATTATTCTTCAATCATTACCGGAGTTACTCCAAATCATGGGATTAACCGGTTTCGCAAGTTCATCTTTCTCTCATGCTGCAATTACTCCAAATCTACCCAAATTTGATACAGAGTTACAATCTTTCAATCAAATAAGAACTACCCATTTCATTAATTTCAAGTTTTGTAGCACCAAGTTTCATGGAATCTCATTTAAATTACCCAGATGCTGTAAAACAACTGAAATGATCCAATTTGATGAAAGAACTAGTGCAAATGAGGTAATTTAATTTCCCATTTTGTAATTTTTTGTTTTTTTTTGTTTTTGTTTTTGTTTGGTAGATACGATAACATTACCCCAGTGTCTCAATAATTCCCGTACCCTTTGTGACAAAACAACAAGGTTGTTTCCGAATGACCCAAGATGAAAATTTTGTCGAACTACATTTATAATATAAAAAGAAGCAATTAGTTTAGTGAGTCGTTTTGCTTTATTCCATCGTAATTAATTTTGGGGAGATATGATGTTTCAATAAAATGTCAGTGTGTTAGTGTAGGTTAATATTTACTCCCTTTGTCCTAGTCAATAGTTTACGCTTGCTTTATTTCCCCTCGCAAGCCAAGAGGGAGTAATGAATTACTGTTTGTCAATTGATTGGCATCTTGTGCTTAGTTGATTAATGGAAGTGATCAACAAAAAAAAATTTAGTATCCAATTTGTGGAGTGGATGGTATTTGATTCTTGGTGCATGTATATAGGATTTCTTTGAATGTAGTTTCTAAACACCAATCTTTCGGTTCGAGAGTTTGAGTTTTGTAGTTGACACTTGACAGTTTCAGATGTAGCTGGTTTAGATTGGTAAATATTGAACTGTTGTGGTTATCTTTGCTCCTTTGACAGTATAGAGAAGGGTCCATGACTGTACTAATTGCAATGATATATCAAGTACTCTTGTTTGAAGCTAACCATTGATATAAATTGGTTCGTACTTCGTAGTGCAAACGTCTGCACGTTGGTTCAAGAGATCTCGTAATGCACAGCTGAACTCTTTCTTTGGTATGTGTGTGAGGATGTTTAGAAAATGTCTTATTAGGTTAGTGACTTAGTGGTGTTTGGGGATGGTTACCATGGAGGGGGCTAGGTGTGGTCGTGGCTAGCGGCTTGCTGATTCAAGTTTTACTTAATGCTTAGTCTTTGATGGCATGATGTTCTATCTTGTTAATATTTCTGCTCATTCAAAAGGTCAGATTGGAGATTGAACGGTGCTATAAACTGATTCACCGACTAGGTAGGGGTGTGATCTACATTGGTTCTGCACGACCAGGCCCGGATCATCCACATTACACGCAAGCACTTAATCTGAGTAGAGAGGTATGTTGTCTCCATCCCAAGTTCCACCCTTTCTGATATATGCTGTAAAAAAGTACACGGATTTGTTCTTGTTTCAGCACAAGCATTCATGAGAATGTGTCTGAAGATCATATGCGCATGCCGTTTTTCAATTATAGGGGGAAAAATGAACAATGATTTACTCCTTTTGAACATCTGATGTCTTTTAAATTGTCTATTCGAGGAAAAAAAAACTTCTTTTATCTAAATGACTACTTACCGTCACCATTTATAATGTGTGTGACATTTCAGATAGAGTTCTATTGTGTGAAATTTCAGAGTGCCAACCCACCTGCTCTTACATGTGATTTTCATTTTCAGATTGCGAATTTATTGGATTGCACTTCTTGGACTGGAGCTGGTCCAGGGCTCATGGATGCTGCTACTAGGGGAGCAATGGAAGCAGGGAAACCTGTCGGTGGATTTAAGATTGAAAAAGAAGCTGGTCAATGGAGTTCAACAGGTTCTCATCCGTACCTGCCCCATGATACATATCTTACATGCAGGTACCTTTCCGAAGTTTGATTTGTTAACTCATTGTTCTTCCCAATATCGGGACAAAATGCTGTATTATTTTATGGTTTGGATTATAATTAGATAACTGTTTACACATTCCGAGTTTCCTTTCTTATTGAGAACTAGTAATTAGTCAATATTACTAAAACAGCTTCCATTTCATAACTCACTAAATGACTGCAGCGAGCTCTTACTGGGGTAGCGTTCATCTTGATGTTAACTAGTTTAGCACCAGTGCATTTTGCACGGATATATAGTATTTCAGTTTTAGTACATAAAACAGTAGCATTCATGTTATTTTAGATAGAATGTACGGAGTATTATATTCTAGCTTAGGTGTATAACATCTTATCCTACAAAAGCTTAGTCTGAGGTCTCCGAGCTGACCTGCAGTCAAGCTGAATTGGTCAAATAAACTTAAGTAAAAGTCGCAACATGTCAATGTTTTTCGGTTCATAGGGTTCGTTCCTAATCCGTAGATTAAGAAGTGCCAATGTTGCGGTTAATCACACGTCCTGCAAATCTCCGCGTGAGCGCAACAATGCACATGATTAATTGATTCATATGCGGTCAATCACACGTCATCAGACATCTCAGTTTATACCTCAGACTTTCCAGTTTCTTAAAAAACATATAAACTATAAAGTTCGGTCAATCTCCAAAGCCTGTTTATCATTATTGCATTGATTAACTATTACATAACAGAATACATCTGAATTCAGTAAAGGGCGTTCTTACAATACACTTATAACTCTGCTCATCTTAGCAGATCCGTCATACTATATTTCTCTTAATTTTTTACATATTGTCTGAGATGCAACAATTTTATCATGATCTACAGATTCTTCTCAGCCAGGAAACATGGACTTGTCGATGCTGCAGTGAGAAACAGCCCTTCTGATCGGACGGCTGTAATTGCACTACCTGGGGGAATCGGAACTCTCGACGAGATGTTTGAGATGCTGGCATTGATTCAGCTCCAGAGAATAGGATCGCAGCTTCCGATTCCCTTCCTTGTGATGAATTATGACGCGTACTACTCCAAATTGCTAGAATTTCTTCAAGACTGTGAGCACTGGGGCACTATTGCCAAGGGAGAGGTGGACCCGCTTTGGAAGGTGTGTAAAACTAATGAGGAAGCTTTAGCTCATTTAGCCAGGTTTTACAATCTTCCTTTTCGCAATTAAACCAAATTATTTGTCCAACTTTTCACCGAGAATGTCTTGAGATATTCCTGATTTTGCACCGAGAAAAATTCGATTGTACCACTTTCGTGTCATCTTTTGTTGCACTCACATTCCTATTTGAACGAGAAAACATTGTCTCGGCACCACAATTTTTTTCTGTATTTTCAACCTGATAACATCAACCCCAGTGAATTAACCATGCAGCTATACATCATTATGTGTTTTTAACTTGGAATATTTTCAGAAGGTTCGAGATGTTTTAGAATTGAACATCAGCTGAAGGATTTTATCATGTTACCTCCAAAAATTTGATATGTTTTAGAATCATAGCTTTCGGGACCTTGACTCGTACCTTGGATTTATTTCTCCACTTATAAAGCATGACCTGGAAGTAAGATTAAGGTCGATTGTTAGTTCTTACCTTTTCGACTCTGTACCTGGCAGATCCGGGTCCAATTCCTACCCACTGCAATGATTCTTTCTGAACAACAGGTCTTAGTCTTAAGGATCAAGTGTTGAAATCTCAGAGATTCGTACTTAACTAGGGTTTGTGAAACATCGGAGAAAGCTCATCTTCTTATGATCATTCTGTCTAATGCAATCCTGCACCAGCTTCAGTGTTCCATCATGAGCAAGATCGGCCTTGAACTTCTCCAAGACATTGACAATCCAATGGAAGTCGGGCCTTTTCTTGGGTTTTGAACTACAGCACTGTTCTATCAAAGCTTTCATCGGATCTGGACACTCGTTTGGAATCTCCAGCCTTGGATTTTTGTTAGCCACAGCATATGCAACTTGAATCGCACTCATATCAGCAAACGGAGTGCTTCCTGATATCATCTCAAACAACAAGAGACCGAAACTATACACATCAACCTTCCTATTACAAGATTTCTTTCTTTTTATCATCTCCGGTGCCATCCACCTGTAAGTTCCTACATAACTGTCAGGGATTTCCGAGCAAGAGTCCTCACAAGAAACGCCAAAATCAGCAATCTTCAAGCCAAACCCATGACCAATCAGAACATTCTCGGGTTTGAGATCCCTGTGAATTATACCCTGGGAATGTACATACTCCATCCCACGCGCAATCTCAAGAGCAAGAACGAGCACTGTCGGTAATGTAAAACGAGTACTTTCGTTTCTAAGTTTATTCAGGTATGATCTCAAAGAACCCTCTGACAAATACTCAGTCACAATGCAGAAAGCATCTTCCTGTTTGAATGCTCCTACAAATTTCAGCACATTGGGATGATGAAGCCTCGACAAAAGACTCGATTCTTGATCAAACTCTTTCTGTAAACGAGCTAAACAACCCTCCTTGTCGACTTCTTGTTCTTGAACCTGAATAATCTTCACAGCAACATGCATATCATTATACGTTCCATGATAAATTCGACTATCAGCCCCCTGACCGAACACTTGACCAATAGATAATCTCGAAAGATCAAACATGTTTTTGTTATCAAACGGTTCAGTCGATGCAGGAACCTGTCTTCTATGTCGAAAATATTTCTGCCATGCTGAAATCTTCATGTTGTTCACGTTAGATTGTTTACTATTCTCTGATGGAAAAATTCTGAGCATAGTATAATAATAATAATAATAATAATAATAATAATAATAATAATAATAATCTTTTAAGAGGAATATTTCTTTTTTTCTTAATTATTTGCACAAAAATTGTAAATACAACTTTTTCTATTATATATACGAGTTTATATATATTGTGTATATTAAGTACTCCGTAGTATTTACCTAGTACTACTCGAACACGAATCGTAGAGGTCACGGTGTTGGATTATTTATACAATCCTAGCTGCAATTTGTTTGGTTTTATTAATTAATTTTTTTATGGAAACTAATATGTTTATTAGTTTGAATTGGACTTTTGCTTCTTTATCACGAATTTACAAATCTAATAAATTTCCAAACACAAATTGTTGGATAAGACGGTATTTTCTATAAGACCAACCCAACAAATCCAATTAAAATATTAAATAAATATATTTTATTTTATTAATTTAGGCTATTTCCCTATTCCGCTTGCTTTTATGTTGCAAGACCGTCCTGGAAAAGAGTTGCTGTTTTTTTAAACAAATGACGGTCAAATATCAATTTAAGCCAAAATTAATCATCCATATCGACTTAAATATATCAAGTAATAGCCAAGATTCAGAAATCACAATTTATTTTTTCTGAAAAAATTATTTTTGACCATAAACCGATTTTTCCCCCCTCTTTTACGGTTCATGATAATAGCCGAGTAAATAATTCGCTAGATTTTTATATGGTTACCATGGTTCTTCCAACCGGAATATAACTATTGTCCGACCTCTCCAACTGCAGCTTGAAAATGAGACAGAAGTCGCTAAACAGTGAACACAGAATGAACTACATTTACATATTCATGGGTAACTAACCAAGCTCTTCGCTGAAGTAAGTTGTCGGCACCTTCACCAACCGTAATCCTCCTAATCATAACTTCAAGGCAGACAAAAATCATGATTAACTTACAAATCAGAAGGAAGAGATGGATAAAAACAGCGGGGAAAAGTTTGAAAGCTTGATACCATCATACACAAAAAAAAAAAAAGTGCTTCATGAGGCACAGATTCCTGGAAATTATGGTATACCAAGGCCGTGGTTCTTTTTTGGCTTTCTCAAAGATCCACAAAATGACGAAAATTGACTCTTAAATTCGCCTGGGAGAGGGAATGCTAAGGGAGGAAGTGTACTTGGGTTATCTTGGGGCGCTCGTAAGGAATGCATCAATGCTAGTTGTTCTTGTTTCCTGTTTAAGCCTTCTAGTAGAAGGTTAAATGCCCCAAAAGCAGCACAATTCTTGAGGATTTCTTGAGAATTACCAGGGTTTCTTGGGCTATCATGCGCCAGTGCGGATTGTTTTCGGTTTAATCCCTCCAGGATGAAGTTAAATGCACCAAAAGTAAGACAGCTCTGTAGGAGGGCCTGAGGAGCGCCTGCCACGAAAGAACAACAATGGTTGACATATATAAATTAGATTTATACCTTGGAACCATAGCGGAATTGTGTTTTGATGTAAACAATAAAAAACACCCTATCACAAATCGAAAAGGTTAAGGTAATTAAAAATTTCCCCTTTAAAGATTAAGGCCTTGTTTGGTAAACGGCATATTGGCCGATTTTTAGCATATTCAGGGGTTTTAGCATGTTTGACCAATCAATATGCTAATTTTAGTGTTGGTAAACAGCATATTGAAATAGTATATTTGGGCTTAATATGCTGTTTTTCAATATGCTGCTTACCCCAACATATTGGTTAGCATATTGTAAAATAGGAAAGTTTACTTCAATTTACAAAGAAAACTAACAATTTAATAATCCTAATATGCCAATTACCAAACACTCAAATGAATGATGCTAATTGTAATATGCTAGTCAAACCTTCTGATAAAATCTGTCATTTATAATCTTCTTTTGCAATCTGCTTATGCTGAAATTAATCAGTTGTTTACCAAACAGGGCCTAAGTGAACTGGGTTTTTTAGACTTTAAACAGCTTTTCAATTACTCACATTGATGACCTCGTGTTTTAACAACTTTACACTTTGCTTGCCTAAGGTATCATGGTGAAAAAATAGGATTTTGTTGACAACCCAACGAGCATAACCAACTTATCTGAAAGCACCCAAAAAAGGGCTCTAAAAAGTCTATGATTATAAGCGAGTGTACATATTACTCAGACATGAACGTACCTGGAACAGTTAGAGCAATTCCAGTGCAACAGCCAGCTACTCCTGCATTTATGACTTCAAATAGAAGGAAAAGTGTCATATATATAAGTTGCATCACTACGGCACATTGTAAAAGGAGCAGCAAATTTTAAGTCATCTTACCATCATCCTTGCCCCGTAGCTTCTTCATGAAGCACATCACCAAACTATTAACCCCAGACAGAGCTGCAAATGTCTGTTTACGAAGAGATACATCCCACATGAAACAAAAACTACACATCTTGAGGAAGGAATAAAAAGAGTTGAGTCAATGCATGATTACAAACATACCTTGGCTGAAGCACCTGCATCTGCAAACGATCCCTTAAATCCTTTCTTTCTGACCAATCCAGCACCTATAGCGGACAACATTAGAAATATCTTTCAGATAATCAAATAAAACAGAACAATTAAGCATATTAGATGACGAGAGTCCCTTAATAGACACAAGAAGAAGAAAAGACACCAGTTTTCAAGTCATGTGCTAAACATCTCACAGAAGAAACTCGATAATGAGAGTCATGAAAGAAAAAAAAAAAAAAAAACGTGCTTCTGAATGACTACTTACAGAATGGCATTAGCCTCATCGAATAAGTAAAGTACACCATAATTGGAAAAAGAATAAAAAGGTTTCCTCCTATTGTCTCTCTCAACAAATTGAATGTAATATTTCTCAAAGCCCTGAAGGGTGTATTGACATTCATCTCACAGAAGAACACTTGCTTATTTCTAATATACGAAATTGTACATTTGTACATGTATAAATTTTAGTTTAAAATTGCAAGTTTGCTAGCAAAAAAAGTGTGCCATGGAACCTCTCGGTGTGCATCCCACGCCTTTTAACTAAGGTCTAAAAGAACGACTGAAACTGCAACCAATTAACCAATGCTTTTCTATTTCAAAGCACCCTCTGCAACATCTCACCAAAAGAAATCTTTTAAGTGCAAGACCAATTTTGCCATAGCAACAACAACGCTACTAGCCTTACTACCATCACACATATGATGTCAATATTCTCCTTGTTAAATAAATGTTCCAAAAGTCCCTTCTATAAATCCTTAGATCAATTTCCTCGTACTAAACATAATGACATACATGCTAGTAAAACCTCTTATAATCTCCATCAGCTTACAGAAACCATACCACACCGCCTCTGCCTAATCAAAAACCGACAATGCTACTATCATCACAAGCTCGACACATCTATAAAACTCCCATATACAGCAAAATCACCTCCTTTCACTTCTAACAGTCGAAATTCACAAAGCGCAACTACACATAAATGCTTCCACAATTCGGAATCAGCGATTATATACAGAAACACTACAGCTACAGTCTGATCCACGCAATCGAGGTAACATCGATAACACTGTTTCAAGTCTAAACTCAAGAATCGCACCCAACAACTAACTTAAACCTCATATCAAATTGATTTTTCGCTTCCGCCGCCATTCCTTATCCAAATTAAACGTGATTAACACAATTAAACAAACAAAATATCGAAAAATTCAATAAATTTCCGTCAATTAACATCTAACAATAACTATCATTTAATCACATGTAATACTTAATAATTAAATAAAACAGCTGAATTATCATGAAATTGTAAAATTAAAAAAGAAAAAAATAATAAAGAGAGAGAAAGAGAACCATATCCGAAGAGAGAGCCGGTGAAAGCTCCGGCGGCGGTATCGCCAGCGAATCTGAGGAGGCAGACGAGAGGAGCATTGTTGTTCAAGTTAGCAATGGTGTTCGATGAAGAACTAGGGTTAGGGTTAGGGTTTTCATCGATTCCGAAATCGTAATCGTCGTTGTCAATATTTGGGGATTCCGACATTTTTTCTTCTCTCTCTTCTATTCCCTGTCACTGGTTTTCAGTACATCTCCTCGCAAGTCGTACCTCGTCGTATAAAATCCGAGTTAGGATCGTCTCCATTTCTTTCACTTCATTTCAAGTCATTTTCAAATATTTATTTTAATTTATCGTCTTCAACTATTAATTGAAAACTAAAAATGACAAGAGAATAAGAAATGAAGAGGATTTATTTGAAATTTATATACGAAGTTATATACTAGTGGTTGTTATTTATAACATGGACTTAATTAATTTAAAATAAGACGAGATTGGCTTATTATAATTCAATCGGGTAGGTTAATGAAAATTGTTGTATTTCTCATCTAGTATTTGAAGGAATTAAATTTCCGCAGTGTTGTGGAAATAGTTCTCTGATCGGATTAAACTACAATCATTGGATAGTGAATTCTCCCCAGGAGGCCAGGATAATGAGTAATTATTGTGTGAAACGGTCTCACATGGTAAGACGATGTGAGATTGCTGGGGACATCCACCATTAATGTAAGAAACATTCAATAGAATTAAAGAATGACAAATTTTAATATTTGAAATACACACCCTAAACACTAGATAAAAATTCAACATGGGTTTGCTTACAAAGTAATTTCAGATATAAGACCCAAGTAGGATCAAACACATTCTGCTAAACATCCCAAATATCAGTCAAGAGGAGTACTGTAATTTTCGAATCGAGAATTAGTAGTGATCATGTTGATATATGTCTCCAAATTCAGATTTCCAAGCTTCATCATCATGTGGGGTGATGTAAGTGCTGGTGGGAAGAGGTTCCTCGTCGAAATGAACAGGCCTCCTTAATGCTGATTCTGGCAGTTTACTCTCTGCCATGTACTGCTTCATTGTTGTCATTTCCATCTTGTGTTTGTTCTTCACTTTCTCCAGTTGCTTCCTTAGCTTCTCATTCTCCTGCTGAAGCTCTGTCATATTGGACTGCACAAAGGCACGAAAACCAGCATTCAGTTTTTGACAGGTTACTGGGTAGAGTCTGTTTCAATACAATTCTACAAAAAGAACCTCTAGTAAAAAATGTGTACATGATTTACCTCAGCAAATGAAGCAGTTTCTTCAGCTTCTTTGAGTCGAACTAGAAGTTCCCCGGCAGTATGAACAGCTTCAGCAGTTTCTCTGAGTTGGAGTCTAAGGCTCTTGTTCACCTTTCTCAAATGCTCTCGTTCCTTCTTCTCTTCTGCCCTAATAGTCGTAAGTTCTGCAGCAAAAGCCTTGGCATACCGAGCACCACTGCCTTTAGCTCCGGCCTTTGAAGCCGCTCTTTTAACATCATTTATGGTTTCCATTACCCTTTTGTGACTTTCAGACAAATGATTGTACTTCTCTTGTAACTCAACATAGTGTTCAACAAACCGGGCATGGCCGAGTACTGCCCTGTTAAGAGCATCATCCAACTCCTCGGTGTACTTTTTCTCTTGTTTTAATTCAGTTTCTACTTTCTCAGCATGTGTTCGGTGGGATTCAATGTTGATTCTTAGTTCATCGGTCAGGTTAATCCACTCACTCTCCATCTCGGTCCACCTCTCTCTTTCCTTCTCCATCTCTTCAGCATTGTTGAATTGGGAACTCATGCTTTTACGTATTTGCATTGAACGTGACATCAAGGAGGATCTTAGCTTGTCTATGGACTTGTTTGGCGCTGATGAATCAGTGTAAGCCTGTAATTTGTTCTTCAAGAACTGAATTTCCATTAGAAGTTCCTCCTTTTCTCTCATGTTGAAGGATTCATTCTCGCTCTTGTGGTTCTCCTCGATGGCACATGTCTCCTTTATAATCTCAGGTTCCATTGTCTTACCATTATCACAGCCCTTCAAATACACATACACATAGAAAACGGAAATCAGAGACTGATTATTCACGCCTTATGAAAAAAAACAATGACACGAGAATGGCGGTACATTCTTACCTTGTCTTCAGTTGCTTGGCTTTTTTTGGAAGTAAAGTCTCTCTCTTTTTCAGTTTTCAGTTGCTCCACCTGCAGAGTAAAGAAATTTCAGCCCTGACGACGGTTCATAATACATTTCACAAATTTACAGAAGAAAACATTCATTACCATTTGATTGAGCTCCTCGATTTTTGCAGATTGTTCACTACAAACTTTCTCAAGCTCTTTTACCTTGTCCTTGCTTTCAGCAGCATCTTCTCCTTCCCCCTAAAGGTAAATGAGCTTATGTTAAATCAGGCGTTTTAAAAAAAGAAAAAGAAAAAAGGACGGCGGTCAAATTAGGATTTACCTCTCCCTTTTGACGGCAAGATACGCAGATGAATGAGGAAGGTGACAATGTTTGAACAGAAGCATTGATTTTGTCAGCAGCTGGAGAAGGTTTCAACATCAAGTGTTCAAAGGAGAAAGCAACGGAGTCCCTAATTGATGGCGAATTTTGTTGATGGGAATCAATGACATCTAGGCCTCTCTTGAGACTAGCTGCTAAAGATTCAGGAGGTCCTGAGAAAAGCCTGCTGGACCTCAGAGAGGATCTCACTGGTTCGCTCTCGCTAATTGATCTTAACGACACAGCTGAGAGAGATTTTGTATCCTCTATGATAACACTTTTCCTTTGAAAATTCCTGATTTTTGGAGACTCGGACAAGGGTGGCTCTTGAAAAGCCTTGGAAATACTATTTCTGGAAGAGGAATCAGGAGCCTCAGTAGAATCAATTTCAACTGAGTCGTGTAAGCAGTTGATTTCATGTTCGCTTGTGAAAAAACTGTCAGAACTTCCTCGTACTGATGCAAAGTTCATGCTGTCACTATCACAAGACTCGTGTAAGTTGTCTAGATGTTTACACAGTTCTGTGACATCAGTTTCATCAGCATGGGTGTCTTCTTCGATATCATTGGTTATGGAGGGTAGCACCAAGGACCGATTCAGGCTGATTCTCAATTGGTTCACGCTTTCACGTATATTTTTCCCGGTAAATTGTCTATCCGCAGGCCCTGCTGATTTAACATTCAGTTTTGCTCTAATAAGCTCATCCTGCAAATAAAATATTCATCAATTTACCATATTGAATGCAAAGACCAAGACCAGTAGCTCAAGACTCGAGAGTAAGGGTTTGTTTGGAACGGAAAATATGATATGGATTCCTCATTCCCATTCCTTCCCCTCCAAATAACTCCATCCAAACAAAAGGAATGCGGAAAAAATATTAGGTACCTTCAACTGACGGATCTGATCTGTAAGATCATCCATGTCCTCTTCTGTTATCTCATTGATGACTGGCTTGTTTT
Organism: Silene noctiflora; assembly: GCA_009801015.1. NCBI lineage: Eukaryota > Viridiplantae > Streptophyta > Magnoliopsida > Caryophyllales > Caryophyllaceae > Silene > Silene noctiflora. Next base: position 173,641 of record VHZZ01000176.1, read on the forward strand.
GGATGGAACTTATCCTTTGTCCAAATCTCAGTGTGCTAAGAGTCTCAACATAATTTCTGCATTTTAAAACACGAAGATTAGCAACAGCACAGTGATAATTTTATGAGAGAGCACTGTGTTTTTCCATGTCCACCACAAGGGTACTTGAAAATTTTAAGGGAGAGTTTCATGAAAAAAATGAAGGAAAAGTACTTGATATCTGGAGATATATTGCAGATGACAGCAAGTTTGGCATTCCCGCCGAGTGATTGTTGTAGTAAGTGTGTCAAAGAAGAATCTGTATACATGCGGTCATCAGGTTGAGTTCCTGCTGCCAAAATATTGACCAAGTGCCTACAAAAAAAATGGATTTTCAAGTGTTACAGGCAAGTACTCATAATCAGAAAGTGTAGGCTAGCTAAATTTCTCAATGTCAGATTCCAGGCAAGAACCAGGAAGCAGTAACTCTGAACAACAGACAGCAGACATATACAGAAGCACTGCAAATATCATGGGGTAGGAATTAGGAGTGATGCTTTTACCAGACAGCTGAGAGCAACATCAAGAACTGAAGCAAGGTAATGTTCACACATTATTTCTTCAAATGTAAGCTCATGGTAGAAAGTCTATGCTGTGAGCCCGCAACACTATATCGGACCAATAGAAAAACTTATGGCACACAGTTTGCAGCAGAAGCGTTTTTAGTAACATTCTAAGGCTTGATAGCATCTCCACAAGATGATCAAGTTCAGAAAGTAATATTACTTCTTGGAAAAGTTTGGCTAGAAACCAGTGTCATGGACAAAAGACTTTTTTACAGTTGGAGTGACATAAATCAAAATGCCATGGAGGATTTCATATTGTCATACCCAAGGTGTGATAACGAGCTGTTAAGTTCTTTACGTTCCCTTTCAAATTCTCTTCCGGCATCAGCTTGTTTATTTCTTCCAAGTCCAGCAAGATCCACAAGGCTGATTCGACTAGTTTTTGAGCTGCTGAAGTTATTCGCTGGAGTTTCCTGTACCGTAATGAGATAAATTTAGTAATAGCACATGAAACTAAACAATGGCTACATGTGATAGGACTATAGGAGTATAACATGATCATTGCCAGTCCTTTGCAAAACCAAGGGCTGACTAAATCAGAAAAATACCTTGCACCAGGACTCAATCACACAGGTAAATATAATATGAGATCTAGAACTCCTAGAATTTATGCTTGTGGCTCCGACTTTTCGACTAGAAAGACCCTGCGTAGCAAACAGAAAAATTGAACATGAGAAAATTCTGACTCATGGAAGAGCATAAGAATACAGGTGTGTTGTGTGTATCATTGGCACGTACCTTGATCAGTATTTGGGTCACGTCATCATAGCAAGTTACATACTCCTCAGTCAAATTCTCGATGTAAAAACCATTCTTGGCATCGTCCTTAATCTGAAACAGATAGATGCTTCTCAGAAACTATCATTACACAAACCACATCAACAAACAGACATGTGAAAGCAGCATTATGAGAACGTACCTGAAGGTTTCGCTGGGTGGGATCAAGTAAATCCCCAATTTGTCCATGATATATCTGTTTACAGCAATCAATTCAAGAATTTATCAGATACCCTTTAATGACATTTCGAAGCAGAAATTTACTTCCTGGCTTTTCTTTCAGTTATAAACACAGACAAACGGAAATCACCTCGAGAAAGGAACAACGACACTGGTAGTTTATCTGTTTGTCACCTGCATCCGCCTTTTCCTGTAAGTAAACATCAATACATGTTTAGGTATGGCAATAGAAGTGGTAATATTGACAGGCTAACAGCACAATTGAGTAATGAAGCTTACTTTTTCAATCTCACGGAACAACATTTGAAACATTCGTGGGACGATTCCTTGCTGTGTACTAGGTGATTGACCCTCAACCATGGCGCCTGGCGGACCCCACATTGTGTAGGTCTTGCCGCTTCCAGTCTACATCAGTTAAAGCACTATTTTGAGAACCCACAAAGCAGATCCATATACCCACACAAAATATAAAATAGATGATATTTGTTCTGTAAGTACCTGTCCATAAGACAATACTGAAGCATTGTATCCAGCCAATGCATCTTTCACCAACGGCAACCCGACTAAATCAAAAACATCTTCCTGTTGTACCCAAAAACTCGTAAAATTAAATTCTACCCAATGCGAAACATATACATATTCTACCTGTCAAGAGCTTCCACAAACCAAAGGTCAAGCTGTTCTAGCAATTCAAAAAGGCGGTTTCTAAATGACCGTCATTTAATACCTAACATATAAAAAATCGCGCATTCTATATTATATTAATAAGATTTCCCTGAATCTAACACAATTCACACCAATGCCTAAAGGGCTTCTGCAAATTGTAGGGTAAACTCGTGTTAGCAATACAAAGAGGCTGTTTCTAAATGACCGTCATTTAATACGAAACATATAAATAAATCGCGCAATCTATATTATATTAATAAGATTTCCCTGAATCTAACACAATTCACAGCAATGCCTAAAGGGCTGCTGCAAATTGTAGGGTAAACTCGTGTTAGCAATACAAAGAGACGGTTTCTAAATAACCTTCATTTAATACGAAACATATAAATAAATCGCGCAATCTATATTATATTAATAAAATTTCCCTGAATCTATACATTTCTAAAAAAACACAGTAAATTCAACATAAAATTGAAGGATCCAGACTACTAACCTGTTTAGAATTCGAGTCAAGAACCGAGTCGAACTCAAACTCCCGATCTCCAACCTTCAAACAATCGCCGCTAACCTTCTTAATCGACGGATCGCCTAACTTCTCATTAACAGTCTTGGGTCTAATCCTCACCACAACCTACAAAAAAAAACAAAAACCCAATTTCACAAAATCAAGAAAAGTTTAAAACTTTCAAACAAAAATTAAATTTGAGATCATATAACCACATCACCTTAACTGGTGAATCAATTCTAGGGTTTGATTCAGTAAAATCAACAGCATTTTGGGAAATTGAGAGCTTAGATGGGGATAATTTAGGGAAATTTTTAACAGGAAATTGGCATTCATTAACTTGAATGTTGTGATCAATTGGTGGGGAGTTTTCATCTCCGATAACAGCGAAAGATTGAGATTTGGAAGCCATTGATGAGGGTTTAGTTGATAAAGATTTAGATTTAGTTAGTAGTTTTCGAACCGAAGAAATCGAAACCGTATTCATTGTTTTTTTAGGGATTATGAATGAAATTTGAGGTTTAATTCTTGGGTTTTCGAAGATGATTCAGGGAAGAAGAAGAAGAAGAAGAAATTGAGTGAGGAAATTCAAATTTTTTGGAAGTTTTTGTGTATGAAAAATGATGACCGTTAAGAAATTTGTTATTTTTTTCAAATATGTGTGAGTTGTTAAAAGAGTTCCGTTGGTGTTCATATTTTTGAATTTTTGGTGTTAAATTACTTATTTGTCCTTGTGAGGAGCCATTTTAGTTGTTTTTCAAATTTCTCAATGATTTTTTTTGTTAGAATTTTTTTTTTTGTTCTGAGAAATGATGTTATTGGTATTTCGGAGTATAATATAAGAGTACCGGAAATTTTAAATTACGATTTCAAGTTATGATGTAGTTTCTTGTTTTAACCCCTGATATAGTAGGTCTTTTAGGTGTATTTTATTGGATTAGCGGGTGAGTATTGAGTTCAAGACGACACTGAGACTAGGCCAAATTTGAATCAAGTTCGACTAGAGCGAAGACCCAGAATCAAAATTTATGTGTGCCGAGAAGCAGACCTAATAATGTTGGTTTTGGACGAAACTGATCACGAAATATTCAAAGCGATATTAGACCGAAATGATCAAAAACTATTTTTTTAAATGTTATTGAGACATAAAAATGAATTGAAATTTTCCGTAACTCAAATTAAGTATCTAAATGATCATATAATTTTAAATAATTCCTAATATTAAGTTTATAATGTCTTTTGAAGCTATACTACTAAATTTATAAGGATTTATCTAGGAAAATATTAGACCAATTCAATCTATTTGGTGTTAGACCAGACCAAACCCTATATCGAAACTTAAAGAAGAAAAAATGAGGATCGAGTGCTGGACAAAAGAATTTGGTGCAAATTTGCAAATTTGGTCTAGACTCTAGGCTGAGTGATCTGATTCATTCTTTCATCCGAACCTAAATTTACTTGTCCTTATGATAAGCTTATAAGCACATAAAGTAATTCCCATGTAAAAATGCGTAACTTGTTTACCTTTATAGCACTATCTCAAATTCTCGAATTCATGTCTTATACTAGTTGATCCCTCCATTTTTCTCCATCATCAAAGATAGTGGGATATTTCGCTTAGAGAGTAGATATGAGGACCTATTACACTCATTAAGTGTAAGACGATTTCTTAGAATATTTACTCTAACTTAATTATTGCTAGAAAAAGTCACATTTGCTTTATTTCATTTGACAATTATGGGGACAAATTATCTCCAGAAACACAAGAAATTATAAGAAATAAAGCTTATTTTGTATCCATTTACATTCCATGAAAAAATAATCCCACAACATTTCGAATAATTCTTCTTTCTTTCTTATATATAGAAGTTAAAACCCACTTGCATACAAGTTTACCCGTTATTTTGGGAAATTATGTAGTCAGTTAGCCACGGGTCCACGGCTAGACCTGTCAAAAACTCAAAACATACTTCGATCCGAATAACCGACCGAAACATGCTCGATAACAACTTGAAAATAACCCGCACTTTTCAACCCAAACCCAAAAACGATCCGAACTAATAATAATCTGCTTATTTAGGATCCAAACGGCCCGGCCCAATGCCCGATTCATAAATAGGTAAATTTATTGGAAGTTAGTATTTAAATCAAATAAAACTAATATGAAAAAGATCTAAATTTTCAAAATTCCGAAATAGAATGTGCTTATTTTTGTTTTAAAGCATATGTTTATCACATGATTAATTACTCAAATCAATCTAGTCTAGATCGTTTAACAACTGATCCAGTAACTGGATTATACATACGATGTATTACCACTAATTTTATAGTTTTTGAGCATTATAATAAAGTTTTTTAGTTTTGTTGTAAAAATGATGCGTTTACTACAAAGTTTTTGAGTTCATTCACTCAAACATTAATATCAAAAAATTACAATAAAATTCAAAAACATTACATACAAACTTAGTTAAATTTGAGTTTTGATGGAAAAAAAATTAAAATCTAACCTATAAACTTTAATAAGCTCAGAAAAAATATACATATGCTCAAAAATAAATAAAGTTTGAGATAATAAGCTCAGGAAAAATACACATATACTCAGAAACAAGTAAAATCAGGGGTAATAAATCCTATGTATGTTCTTTTTTCTCCAACGGATCAATCTATACATTGTATAACATTGATATATTGACAATTTTAAACCAAAAAAGCTTATTCATACTAATATCTTATCTATATAAATACAGAAACATTTCGTGCAAATCTGTGCAGCCACGTCATCACATCCAAGTTTTTTTCTCCTTTTTAAAAAAAATAAATGCGGGACCCACGGAAAAGATTAAGGAATTAATTAATAAAATTYCGTCTACGTTTATGTTTTGTACGTAAATGATTACGCTTATAATTTGTACATCTTTATTTCTCATTTTTCCAAAAATTAATTTGGCTAAAACTTAATTTCAATGGGTACCATGAGAMTACTAACATCACATATAATTGGTGTCCAATTTCAATTGTTCTTACCAACCAAAGAATCACGATCAAATTAATGTTTTTTCATGTTTTCTAGAAGTTTTTGTTCGATTTAAGAATTCTGGTGAATTACTTAATTATTTAATATATCATATGTATAAAAAGCAAACATTAATGTTGTTTATAATAATTTTGAAATGAGATAATAAAGATTGCCTAATATTTGTACTATCGTTAAATTATGTATAAAATTTATTACTTTTCATTCATTTATGATATTATTTAGAACTTTAAAATTTGATTTTGTTGATTTCAATATTTTTCTTAACTTAGTTAAACTTTTTTAATAACAAGTTTATTAACCAAACCCGTGCAATTTTGCACGGGGTAAAACTAGTTATATATTAAATTAGATAATAATTATAAAAATTAAAAATAATTATGTGTATATTTAAAATTTTAAAAAATAAATACTGAGTATTTGTAAAACACAAATTCTCCCTTGTGACTGAGGTACCCGTCGCAAGCTTGTGACGGGTACCACTTTGTCTCACAAAAGACCCATGAGAGGAGAGAGAAAAGCAAGTGGGGGGTGCCCCACCTTTTGCTTTATTCGTTTTGTGAGACAAAGTACCCGTCACAAGGATTTGTGACGGGTACCTCCGTCACAAGCGAGACTAGCTGTTTGTAAAAAGGTATTGATTTGGCTATTTCTGAAACATAAACAAGCCGTAATTTATCTGAACCATAAATAACCGAACCCAAATCGACCCGACCAACCCGTGGTCTAGCCAAATATCGATAGACAAGTGATTGAATTCATTTACTCGCACTTTTGAGTGGCTCAATACATTTAGATAGTAGGAATAGAATTGCCTTTTAATTTTCTCCTTAATTCATGATTTTATATTACTTTCTAGGTATGTGAACCTTAATGACGGAGTTCGAAATTTCTCATTTAAGTTTAAGACGAATTAAATAATATTTCATTTACAGTATATAGATAGGACAAATATCGTGTTATTATTTAGGCAATTTACTTTTGCTTTTTCTAATACATGTGATTTGTTTTAACCTCAGGACGGATATATTGATTTTAAGATAGGCTAGTTAGCGTGTGTTTAACTCTTCTTCTAATATTCATCTCATCCCAGTTTAATTATCTTTAAATAATGCCGCTACAAATAAGTCTACAAACAGTCTCTAGTTCTTCCTTAGTTATACGTCAATATAGCCCGACTTGCTACGGATATTAGAATATGGTTGGGTCAGATGCAGGCTATCGTGTATACCAAGTAAATAAAACGAGCTACCATGAGTAATACCTTTGAGTCCAAAGTTTAGGCTAGGGTGTTACACATACAATCATACTTATCTCATCTCTTAAAACTCTACCCATACTCGTTTGCGATACCTAGATATGAAAGTGGACATACGGGCTGATGGGCTAACATCCTCCAGCACGGCCAATAAACCATTTTAGCACGACCCTAACACGACTCAACACCTTACTTGTCCGGCACAAAACACAAATCAACCCAACCCATTTCCATCTCAACCAATACGACAATACCCATCTAAAACCACCCCAATCAACATCTCTACAATTAACACCTCTAAACCACCCGCTTGTCTCATTAAAGACGGACACTATCCGTCACATGCTAAAGACGGGTACTGCTTGTTCCCTCTCACAATTCCCCTCTCACAATATACAAGTGGGTAATTCTCAATTAATTTATCACTTGTATACCGTCTTTAGTTTGTGACGGATAGTGTCCGTAACAAACAACACGGCGAGGATCAATTTGTATTTTTTCTCAGTAGACCAATTAATCAATCATACAGCAGCCTGTCAGTCAGTCTACAGACTCTACACACTTTGTGTATAGATAACCAATAAAAAGTTGTAAACTTTAACATGCTTCCCTCTTTCTCATCTTTTATACCTCAAATCCCACTCTAATTTGTCTTTTTCTCCACCATTTTTTTTTTTTTTTGCATTTTAGTATTTTACTCAATTATTTTCTTACTATTAAATGCATCAAACCTGAATTTCTTGCTGTTTTTAGTCCCTTATAATCTGTCTTGGGATCTGGGTCTCCTTTATTTATTTATATATTTGTATTTATATTTATAACTTTTGCTTTTTTTGAGTGTTGAAAACTTGGATTCTGCTGCTAGTGCTTCTGAAAGTTAGTAGTAATTTCTGGTAAGCTGTTTTTTTTTTTTTTGCTTTATTGGTAACTGTTAATTTCTGGGTTTCCGTTTTACGCTTAAGACGGATATTGTCGCTGTTTTCTTGCACTTGTATATAAGCTAGCTGTTTAGGGTTTCTGCATTTCTTTGTTGATTTAATACAGTAAAAAGATTGAAGCTTTATTTGATTCAGGTATGTTTGTGTTTTGTAACTGTAATTATGAATTTATGATTATGATAACTGTTTCTATAATTAGATACTTACTATATACAGTATTTACTTTTTTTTGGTTATTCTGTATGTTATCTCAATACCCAAAAGCTTACACTCCCTCCGTCCCAATCATTTGCTTGCGTTTTTATTCAGTGAAAACAAGTTATTGAGACGGAGGGAGTATAACTAAGAAGCTTTTGGGTATCGAGATAAGTAGACTATTGTTAATTTTTCGCAAATTTGAGGTTTATTGAGCTCAGAACATGTTAGAAGTTCGAAGTTTGATCATAAATCGGAAGCTTTTGGGGCTTCGCCTAATTTCAAGTTTTAGTTGAATGTTTTCGGTTAAGATTTACTCCCTCCGATCCAGACAAATGGTAACGTAGAGAAAAAATGGTTATTTAAGAAAATGTGGAAAAGTGAGGGGTATCTGTCCGGATCGGAGGGAGTAGTATACTACTTTGTTAAAAAGATCATTATTACTGTATTTAGGTAAGGTTAGTCCATGGGGGTGTGAATTTCGCTTATATTTCGAGATAATCATTCATGTAACATGGTGATTATTTGAGTTTTCGGATGTTGGGTTAACGGAGCATGTGCATAAGTTGTTCTCATAATTGCTCTATCTTCAAGTTTTTAACTTTTGAAATTATATTTTCACTTTTATGCAGCTTCTTTAAGATCAGTGGAATTCTGCTTGCTGCTTTTGTCTTTATTTCATAATACGGTTTTAATTTTCGCGTTTGTGGATCTGATCATCTTTCTTTATGCTTTAGGTTTCCTCTGTTTGTTTACTGATCTTGGTCTGGGATTTGTAAACCTTGTCGGAAATTTGTCCAATCACTCCAATGTAGCCAACTAGGTGATATGTTCCTAGCATGTTGCTGGGTTCCTTAGAACTTCATCTAGAATTGGTCGTCCCGGTGTGGTCTACTCTTGGATTAGATTGTTTTATAGAACACAGTTGGTAGTTTTTTTTATAGAACTCGTCTAATTGTTGGAACTTGCTTTGCGAGTATTAGTTTACTGCGTATGAGATTGTTTTAGCTTCCGTATTTGTTGCAGGTGTAATTCTTACTTGTATAATGGACTCCCCACAATCTGTTGTTTCACCATTCAAGAACCTCAGCGTTAGTGGCGCTGAGCCTGAGAAACAGAGATCCGATGTTTTTGTCAGGGCCTCTGGTAACATCACCAACGGAACTAACAAGCCGGGAATGAACGGTCATAATCCAGAAGACATCGTTGGTGTCCTAGATGTGCACGTACATCATGCAAGGGACATTCAAAACATCTGTATTTACCATAAGCAAGATGTTTATGCCAAGCTTTGCCTGACTAATGATCCTGAAAATGCCGTATCTACTCAGACCATCAATGGCGGTGGGCAAAACCCAGTTTTCAATGATAAAGTGCAGCTCAACGTTAGGAACGTAGAGGCTTCCTTAAAATGTGAGATTTGGATGCTTAGCCGTGTTAAAAATTACCTTGAAGACCAACTACTTGGGTTCGCTCTGGTGCCACTTTCAGAAATCGTTTTCAATAACGGAAGGGTAGAGAAGGAATTCTCGCTTTCTTCGACTGATCTCTTCCATTCTCCATCTGGGTTTGTCCAATTGTCTATTTCATACTCTGGGTCTTCTCCTGATGTCATGGCGATCCCGGCGATCAACTCTAATTCTGACAATATGGTAGAGCCAGTTCCAAATGAGTTTGACAAAATCGAGTTCCCTGACCCAAAAATTGTGAATGAAAACCAAATGATGATATCCGAGTACTTTGGCATGGAATGCGGCCTGGATTCTCAGACTACCGAGAGTTTGGTTTCCTCAGATACCGAGAGTCATGAACAGGGTGTTCGTGTCGTGGAAAGCTTCTCAGCAAACAGTGAGGAATCCAAGCCAATCTCACAAGCTCATTCCCCTCCTAGTAGTGTCTCAACCTACGACTCCCAATCTTCCGAGACTCAAGTCACTTCTAAACCCCCAAGCGAGGAGCATGTTTCCCCTCTAAAAGACAAGAAGAAAGACTCAGGAGAAGGAGAGGGTGAGTCGTCCACTGGCATAACACCACTTGTTACCGTCAATATTGAGCCCGAGGAGCAGATGGTGCAACAGGACATTGTGGACATGTACATGAAAAGCATGCAACAGTTTACCGAGTCTTTAGCCAAAATGAAGCTTCCAATGGATCTGTCCTCTGAACCAACCAAGTCAGGGAATTCAAGTTCCGATCAGACATCTGAGACCCCAAAGAGTACCAGCTCTCGAGTCTTCTATGGTAGCCGGGCTTTCTTCTGAGATTATATGATCAGCCAGCCGTGGCAGAAAGCCTAACAGGTGACTTAGATATATTTAGTTAACTGATGTATGTTGGTTGTACTAATAGTTTCTTCCCTTGGTACCTTTGTTTGCTAAATTGTAGCTGCAATCTTCGTTCTGTAGCATTTTCCGTCTGAACTATAAGAACAAGTTTATTCTAATGTGTTGAAGTTGTAAAAAAACGTCTGCAGGCCTCGATCCAGGCTTACGACTGCAGTAATAGGCTAATAGCCCAGCTTTAATTGACACGAACACCACATCTCGAACCTATTACACTATTTTAGGTACTTCCGGACCACATCCGACCAAAATGGTTAACTTGCCGTCATCATTTATGAGCTAGATCGGAATGTCAGGTAGTTTAGCCGTTAAAGCCAAGAGTTCTTAATAACTCGTATTTGTACCTCCATTTGACCCGTTTTAAACTTAACACAGATATACCCGTCTTGAATGAGAATCTGCATAAACTACTTTTATATGAACTAAAAGGAAAGAATAATTCTGACATTAATGTTGCTTTCATTATAGATTTCAGTTTTTGCAATTATTATTATTATTATTATTATTAGATCTAATCAGAGTGAATCATAAGCTCATTTGTGCTATCATGTTAATCTGTCTCCCCATAAAATCATACAATATGGTCCTACAAATTCTGCTTTATTACGATAATATCCGTCTTAAATTTAAAACGGATCAAATATGATAAATAAACGAGACAAAAGGAAGATGATTATGAGTTATGGTTAACAAAAGGTTATACTTCCTCCATTCAACTCCACTCTACCTATTTCATTTTTTTATACTATTCACAAATAAGTATTTAATTTCAATTTTCTCTCAATACATACGTGAAAATATATTCATGTGGGGTCTTATTTGATTCGTCTTTACCAAGACTTTAAAAATATCTAACTTTTATAGTTTTTGCAAATACGTAGCTAACGATATTTAGCGTTTAAAACGCATGTTGGCAAACGTGAAAAAGTAAAGTGGTAGAATGGAGTTGAATGGAGGAAGTACAAATGACCGCATATTTGACGTACGTTTAAATCACTACTTAATTCCCAGTTTATTATTTTTGTTGAATTTCTACTGATTTTTTAATCTGTGATATTCTCATGACTAGTTCGTCAAAAAAATCACGAGAATATTTTCATATTTACTTTTAAATATATGCGCTTAGAATACACGTCTAAAACTCCGATTCTTTAATGCTAATTATACATGAAAGTCTAAAGAAAATAAAAAGTAAAGCACTTTGCAGTGGTTTTTTTTTTTTTTTTTTGTTGCGACTTGTCTTCTTTTCTAAAAGTGTTGTCAACTTGATGGCACATTTAGTGATTTAGAGCTAATTAGTTACAAATTTTACGATAAGTCTCTTTTGTAACGAGTATATCCGTCACAACTCAGAAGCTTGGGACGGTTTACTTTTCTTTATCTATTTTTTCACCATCATGATTATATTTGTTGCTTTAGTGCAGCCTTACATTCTGGACTGTTTCATAATGGACCCCAATTTCTACCCTAATCATTATACATTTGACGTATAGAATAAAATAAAACGGATAATGCACGCGCTGTTCTTGAGGTTTGCCTTTTTGCCTGAAATATCCAATTTTTTGATCCAGAAAATTTTAAGAGGCCATAATTCGTGTTTACGAGTTCAGAAAGTGATAATTTTTTTTTTTTTCAAATTGATCATCTTTCTGAGAACTACGACTTGAGAAAAAAAGTTGTTGAGTTTGAAATTCGTGACCAAGAGATATGGTCACTCAAAGTTTGTTCGGTCAAAAAAACTTTGACACGCAATAACTCCTAGCCACGGGATCCAAATATGATAATTTTTTTTTTGAAACCGTAGTTCTCGGAAAGATGATCGATTTGAAAGAAAAAAATGTCGCTTTCTGAAATCGTAAACACGAGTTATTGCCTCTTAAAGTTCCCCGGATAAAAAAATTGGGTATTTCGGGCAAAATGTCAAACCTCAAGGGCACCGCGTGCATTTTCCGTAAAATAAATTCACGAATTCTTATTTGAGAAGGCGTATCTATTTTATGGTTAAAACGGTTCAAACATTACTCATTTAAAGAGATGAGGACCAAAATAGATAACCTAAGGTATAAAGAAATTTTGATATAACAATTTAAAATGAAAATACTTGGATGTTTTAATTATAAAACGGATATTTCCGTCTGAAGGGAGAATAATTGATAAAAACCCCTATTAAGATAAGTCACATCTTAACACTACATTCTTGTATGACGATTTCACGACTTTCTGATAAGGTTTTGCGAAAGTAAACTAAAAAGTTTATATTTTTTAGATGATGAAATCAATAATAGAATGTTATATAACACTTAAAAGGAGTACATTACTTCGAAAGTAAAGCGTAAAAGAAAAAAAAAAAAGTTTTCTCTAAATGAAGTAACGCAAATTCTTATTTCCGACGGAAAGTACGGACCAAATGTAGCTATTTTACTAGTATGTTACTATTTTTTGATAAAATATTACCATCATTTCCAAAAGTGACAACTATAGATCGTCTGCAGCAAGACTTATTGTTCTCTCGTACATTTTAATGCAAGTTATGTTTGTCCTTTTAAGTATTTTCGTCAAAAACAATGACGGTTCTTAGTATAGTTTTTTTTCTTTAGACAAACGATTCTTAGTATAGTTGGGCTTGTGTTAAACCGGCTTGCGTAAAACCGGCTTTTTAGTTTGAATACAAATATCGGTATCGGTCATAGTCGCAGTATCAGTATAATCGGTCCTCATGGACGGATCGCGGTTAATCTCTGTGATTTCTTGGGCGATATCTCGTATCGGTAGAGTGAAATTCCGATACAACTCGGCCGAGATTTTTTTGAACCCTAGTACTAGTTGGTTCCTGTTACATTACGCTCAAGAATCCGCTACTGGTAAAAAGGTCTCCTTATGTGGGTTAAGCTTGAGCAACTGGGCAATCAGCTGAAGTAGGTTCGCGATGAGTTGTAGTCGTAGACACATAAAAGGTTGTTAATGGTCCAGTTGGTTGGAGTTCTAAGGACCTTTCCCTCTCTAGAGGGACCAACTTCGTTCCATTCCAATAGCAAGCTAGGCGGTTGGAGCTATTCCGATCAATGAACGCTGCAGACGGAAAAGCCCTTCCCTACGACAAGACGCCATGATAGCATTCAAAATCATTTCTCCATTTACTCCCTTGAATTCCATTTATGACGGGTCGCCTGTAGTCAGTCCTTGCCTAACCTCATTCCCCGGCTGTTCTGCTCCAAAACCTATCAGAACTCCATCAACCACCGCAATTTTAATGTCACACAGGTCATATCGAGAGTAACGGTTTCAGCCTTCAAGCACAAACATCCTGTAAGGCTGCATGCACCTGACATATCCATCCTGGGTAATCTGAATGCTTGTTTCCCCCCCTAAATGTCGGCTATCTGCTGGTAAAGTCGGTAAAAGGAGGGTATGTTCTGGGGGCTCAGTTTACACAAAAAATACAAAAAATATCTGGTACGTTTTTTCAGGCACAAAAACACAAAGTACCATTTTTGCACTGGTTTGCGCCTTGCTGCGAGTATGCACCTTCCATATACAGCATGTTTCTCTAGCTATACAAGCTGAAACTACTGGGTCTGATGTGCTGAGCGCCTGATCAACCAAATACTGTCGACAGCTGTAGATATGTGTGTGAACCTTCAACTCTCGGAGATCTATTATGCTGCCTTTTTTAAACTGTCGTAAATTTGTAACCAGCCTCACATAAACATCCGGTGCTAAACCTACACAAATGTATCATCCCGTATATGAACCATCCGCGTAAGGGTAAAGTCCTTCCGGGTGCCACTGGCCTTTAATAAGGTGCGTAACCCCTAGAGATGAAGAGATCCGTAGTGGTTTTTAACCACAGGGCCAAAGTCCCCTCAGATCCCATTGGTCTTTGAGCAGGGGGGGCAGCCCCTCTGGTCGCGTAGTGGTATTTTACGTTACTACCCAGATAAAAGGTGGTAACCAAGTAAACCATTTAAGGTCAGATTCCTCATTTACTCCAATAAATATAGCTAGTGGCTCGGTGGTCTGCAGATCACCGCCATTAACGAGACTTATTGTCTCGTGTAGCAACCCTTTCTTCCTATGGCACACCATCATCTATACAATTCTTATTTATTTCACGAGTCGAAGAACAAGAAAACAGTGGAGTATTAGATGAGACACTAAATAGACAGAGAATCTTCTCCTACTCGGTTAGAGCTTAAAGAAAGGCAAGAACTCGGAAAACGGTTATTTTTTAGCCCATAATGGAACTTAAAAATTCCTGTCCAACATCAGAAGGACCACATAAACCTCATCCAGATAATTTATGGTGGGTATGAAGCTTGGGGATAAGGTGGAAACAATGACCACTCAGAAATCTTAGTACCTTTTTCCAGTTAGTCTTTTAGAAGCACAAAAGGCCAATGATTTTTCATACCCATACTTGCAAAAAGCCGGTGATGCTTTCATAACCCATACCCATTTGTCCGAAAACTTAATGGTGATATTTTTTCCATGAGAATATAAGTTCCGTCCATGCCCCACCGGTTTTGCCATGGGGTATTATCTCAGAAACGTATGTTACACGTAAACGTTCACCCTTTTTAACCGAGCAAATTAAAAAGGTTTTGTAACGCGTCATATGACACGAAATAAATTGGAAATCTATATCTATGTATATATCCCTCTATTTTCCTCCCTGCATTTCCCTCCCAAATGATCCGAAAAAAGGGGTGCAGCTGGTGCTGCAAAGTTTTCACTTTGCAATCAAGTTACAGTAATCAGAAAAGCGAAATGAAACGTAAAAAGTAATAAATGATCCAAAGTTCAAACATTTATTTCATATATGAACTACAAATTTCGAAACAACAATCAACATACATCTTCTGAGTTTAATTGTTCTGGAGTATAAGTAAAACTTATTTTACTCAAACCTGAAATTGATATCCCTCAATTGCTTAATACCGACAATTCAAGCAAAAACCTCACTGCATACAATTCGATGACCAAAGTAATGGGGTACAAATCGACTAGCTATGCTAAACCATGTTAAAGGGGATAAAGAGAAGAAACAATGTTTTGATATTCTATTGCTCGTTCCCCCCATTGAACGAACGTCCTGAGTATATCCCGCAATCTGATTTTACAGCTCAACCAAAAGACGACAAAACTACCTCGGAAAGAAAGAGAAAAAAAGTTTGAATCTCAAACCTCGTCATAAAAAGAGTATCTTCAAGTCTTGAATAGCCCTCACGGAATGCTCGACACTATATCATATTATTAACTGGGATTTTTAACGATTAGCATCTGCTGTTAAAGTAACAGGTCCTATGCAGCAATTCCTGAAAAAAAAAAAATACAGTCAGGGGAACATATAAACTCACAATTAAAAATGCATATTATAAGATGACGTGAGTAATGTACTAATGTGTCAATCTACGAAAAAAGAGCAACAAAGTTTCCTTGACCACCTAGTACGGAGCCAACTTGCTAAAGAAACAAAAGATACCAGTCATACAAAAGCAACGTTACCCCGGTGGCCCCGTGCTTCAAAGGCTCAATGTGTTCAAACACTCGGAAGTTGTTTCTAAACGAACGTAAAGGAAATGCTGTAGAGAATTGTGTTGACCGAAAACCAGTACAACGGTTTAGTGTCATTTTGCTTTATTCCTTTATACTCCTAAGCTAAAAGAATAAGAAATAGCTGGCACCACTAGGGATGCGACTAAAAGACATCTGCGATATACTATAAAGGCGACATCTACAATAAGGGCGGACCCAGATACCTCTAGTATCTATCATGGCTAACAGCACGATTACAAGATAGAGAAACATAGATTTACACATAACTACAACCCTACGTTGAAAGAGAATATCATCAATAAAGGATAACAATCATAAATTTAATTGTAAAGCCCTAATCTAGAAACGCCTGAAAGATTTTGCAGAAAAGAAACAGCGCCATCTTTTGAGAACTGGGGGTTTAATACTTAGCTTGTAAATCTTGCAAAAGTTTCATATCTGAGAAATGATTTGGACCTTGTGTCCTCTATCAAACCGAAAAAGGAATGAATGTTTTGATATATATACCAACCACGGGAAGGTAACAAATAGTATTGAACGCAATCACAGCTACTGTAAAGGAAAAATCCTGCTTCTCATGATCACATTGACTCGGATCCCTGATTTGGATGGAATAATTTGGAGGCAAAGGGAAGAAAGTGAAAGGAAGGGGGATGATTCTCTTAGTTTGGTTAGTGAATTTTGTTGTAACGAGAGGGAGCGATTCATTTTCCTCCATACAAGCCAAATTAAAATCCTTTCGTGCAATGCTTCATGAAGAAAGAAGAGCAACTAAACCTAACCACCGTTAAAGACTACTAGCAGCTTAGTACTTCATAAGTCAAATGCAACTCCAAAGCATTCACAACAATTTAAACCGTCTTATCTAAGTTCTAGGTCATATTGGCTTCAAAAAATTTAGCAATAGGGTAGCTTAAATTTACTGTAAAAGTGAAGTGGACGAGTATAAAGCACTTACAAATACAAAAGATATAATACGCAAAATATCACAGTTTGTTTCAAAAGAAACTCTCCATGCACCGATTTCAAACCCAAAAAATAAAACATAATGTCAGCACAACCAATAAGATTTTCATCGCAAGAGTGACTGCATTAAATACAAATGCTACCCTGATTAGTGAGGCCATTTAAACTCTTACCTGATTAACTCCACCCCAAAAAAGGAGGTAGGTATCACATTAAAAACCTGTTGAATAATTCGAGTTTAAAAGAGATTTTAAACCATGCATCTTTAAGAAGAATGGTGTCAAACATTGAACTGCAAGTAACAGAAACCCTACACAGGAATTCGATTTACGTTCCACCTTCCTTGTAATTATGACACCTTACTAAAAATCGGCAGATAGATATTAATGAACTTTTTGTTTTAACATACTGAAATGTCTTCCCTAAAAGGAAAAAAGCAGGATGCATGAGACATAAGTCTGATAGAGTAAAAACTAAAGACGAATGATAAGACAGCTGAAGAGATACCTCTATTTGCTTGTCTATTTATCGCACTATATCTCCCCATGAAATCTCCAGAGGTATTAGAAGAAACATTTTCGCTGGTAGTACTGATACCAAAACCAAATGGAGTAGAGACATCCAAATCGGGAGAACCAGAACTCCACGTATTGTCACCATAGGCTGATGCACTACGATGTAAGTCTCCATATGACGAAGCATGAGACTGCTCCATAACATGAGATCTTCCATAGTTCCCACTCCCCAAGCCATAACCGTTATCGATAAAGCCATTCCCGAGATTCCCCATACTATATCCAGAATCATTACCACCAGTTTGACCTGAACCCCAGTTTGATTCTCCATTTCCAT
Source organism: Silene noctiflora (assembly GCA_009801015.1). Taxonomy (NCBI): domain Eukaryota; kingdom Viridiplantae; phylum Streptophyta; class Magnoliopsida; order Caryophyllales; family Caryophyllaceae; genus Silene; species Silene noctiflora. The sequence continues at coordinate 191,494 of VHZZ01000176.1, forward strand.
GTGAAACTCCAAAGTTTCCATTACTAGAATTCAAGAAATTGCCTGGGATGATGGGATCGGTCGGATTACCAAACGAATCATTTCCCCAAAGATTCCGTGATGCCAAGCTTCCGAGAGAATCACCTCTTGCACTGCCGCCATTATAACCAATAGGAGTGCTGTACCTGTTCGAGTTGCCATTAAAATAAGGTCCCAAAATCCGACCATAGTTATGATTGTCTGTTAAACTGGAATTTGCATTATATCCAGCATTTGTTCCTTGGTCCAAACCGATACCCATACCCATACCCATGCCGTATCCAAAATTGCCAAGTGGGGGAAGTCCATTTTGACCAGTAACAAGTGGATTGAATCTACTATATCCTCCAATATTGTTAGGGTTGTAGCGCTGAGCATGATTACTAATAGGGTTGATAGCCCTACCCATGCCATAATTATATGCTACTAGAGGACTGCGATTTGGGCTTGGTGACAACTCTTTTGGGACAGCACGCTTAACTTCAACCATTTTTCCATTAAGTTCATGAAACGTTTTATGCAATACTCTATCCACTGCATCTTCTGAATCATAAGTAATGAACCCAAATCCTCTTGGCCTTTGCGTGGTGTGATCATACATCACAACAACGTCAATAATGTTACCAAACTCGTCGAAGTAGTTTTTGAAGTCAGTTTCTGTTACTGTTGACGCTAACCCTCCCACAAAAATCTTTTTGGTGCGTCCAGGACCAGGAGATCCCTGAATGCTATTGTTGTTTTTATTCAAAATCTGATGATCGTCCCTTGGGACAGCTTTCTTTGCTTCAACCTAGACCGACAAAAGCCAATCATTAGGTCAAAGTGAAGTACATTTCAAGAGCAAAGACCCAAAATTAAACAAGGGAGCATATTTAAAGCATATCAATCTCAGGGAAGAAATAAATGTACACAAGAGCTACAATCCGTAAAAGACTCCACCCTTACAAGGAGTTGAGAATTCCAAAGAAGCTACAACAGCTATGTTACTCAGACACAGATAGAAGCATTGGACATGGATGATTGAGTGTCGGACACGTAATATGAAGTGCCAAACTAACCTAGAGTACCAGTCTACTTCTAAACTTTTAAGGCACAATACTAAATAAAATAACCTAAAAACTGATGAATAACCTGGATGTACAGAGTATATGCAGATATTCAGAACATCAAAAATCACAATCAAAGTTACTCACAGTTCGGCCATCAATAATATGCTTCTCCATAACAACTCTCTCAGCAACCACAGCATCAGCAAAGGCAATGAAACCAAAGCTACGCGCACGACCGGTAATACGATCTCTCATAATCACAGCCTCTAGAATTTCACCATAATGTCCAAAATACTCCCTAAGCCTAATTTCATCAGTATCCCATGAGATCCCACCGATAAAAAGCTTACCGAGATCTCTTTCCATTTTTTACCTTTTCTTTTACTTTTTCTTTTAGCTTCTGCAATTCAAATCAACAAAAATCATAAAACAAAATATACATTTACTCGCATTCATTTCCATCATCAAAACTACATAAAGCAACAACATTTACATTAAAACCCAACATTATTACTCCAAATCCATCAGAATTATGCAAACTATCAACTATCATTAAAACTACATAAAGCATCAAAATTTCATTAATCAATGCCTTTTAACAACATCCATTTACATTAAAAACCAAAATCAATAATTCTTGTATAAAACCGTTTTACCCAACTGTGATTGGGTCATCATTGATATTAATAACTTCCACCAACCACCGCTTTTCCATGATAAGGGCATCAAGCTCAATGTAATATGGTTTTACCATGTTTTATTATAAAACCGTTTTACAGAAGACTTAATCTTACTCTAAATCCATCAGAATTATGCAAATCATCAACTAAAACTACATTAAAATCATAAAATCTCAACTGCCCACCTAATAAAAATCCAAATCAATACAAAGTTGTCATCTTTTACACAAAATCAGCAAAACCCACTTACAATTCTGATCAAAAACAACATGGGTTAATCCAAATTCAATCAAAAAACATCAAATCAAACACAAATCAATCTAAAATTCATTGATTCAATCAAAACAAACAAAATTTAAAACAATCAAAATCACAGAATTCAAAAAAATGGATGAAAAATAGATGAAAAGAGAGGATTAGAGAGTGAAAACACTCAATTTAGAAGAAATCCAGATGAAAAGGTATGATCAAAGAAGAAAGAAGAAGGATAGAGAGGATGAAGACATCCTCAACAAGCCTCTTCTCTTCTCTTTGTGTTGTTTGTCTTTCTGTCTTTCTTCTTTTCTCTACTGTTTCTTTGCTGCCTTAATTTATAAAATTATTCTTATTCTTATTTATTATTTTTAAAATTAAAAGTGAATTTTCAGCCTTACATCATAGCACTACCAAATGTTTAAAAATAAAAATAAAAAAATTGAACCCAAAAAAAAGTTTTAAAAATCGTAAATCTCGTTGAAGATGGACATGGACATATATACGTACGAAATAATAAAACGGGTCAAATAAATATATTATGATAATAAACAGAATATTTAAGAAACGAGCCGAACGACACATTCTTATTTTCCATCTGAATATATAAGGCCATCTTAAAGCAGACGTCATTTGAACTCTTCTTAGGTTTTGGAGTGTGACGGTTTTGTTTTCTATATTTGTGACTCTAGAATAATGACGGTAAATGGTTGAATTTTGAAATGATTCGAGATCGTCTCATCATTTGAAACCACCATAACAAGCACACTGACAAGAAAAAAAAAATGGAAAAAAAATGTTGCATATTGTTTTCCTTATAAGAAAAATATTTTCCTTTAAAAAAAAATGCTAGGTTTACGATTTTTTCTCGACTAAAAATGTATTTATAGATATTTTATTATATTACTTTTCTTTTTCATTATAATACCATATTTATATTTATATAATTTCTCAATTATATCAATGTTGGCTTTTTAGCTATAGGCTCTCAAAATAATATCAAAACTACCCTCATAAAAACCTGAGAATGTTGCAAAAATGCAAATACCGTGTTTATACGTAATATGTCGTATTATTATTGCTATACTTTTAAAATTTTGAACAAGTTGCAATAATGCAAAAAAACTTGCGTATAATTTGTTGCATTATTACTAGTATGGATCCCGCGCATACATGCGCGGTATTTATAGGTCATTTAGTTTATAATGTATTATTTATATATTTAAAATTGATATTATTAATAATTTTTCAGATTTTAATATGAGGATAAAAAATTGAAATGGTAAACTAATAAAAAAATTGAGTAAAGTAATGAAATGTGTATTTTAATAAAAAAAAATTAACAGAAAACTAATGATTTCAATTTATAGATTTCCTCAAATAATTTTGTTAAATTTTTTTGTCACGAAATTAATTATATCATTTCTTGAGTTTTTTAATAC
>VHZZ01000176.1:218066-266292 GCA_009801015.1 Silene noctiflora
ATACCATTGACCAATTTTGGAGTTGTGCAACCCTAAGCTTATATTTATGCTCCTTGTATAGAGTAATTTTACATTTAAAATCGGCATTGCCTGTTTTTATACGGTTCTTTATCCATATTATCATATACAATAACTTTTATTCCTCAAAATGAAATTTTTTATCTAGTTTGTCGTTATTTGGTGAATGAACAATAGTTGTTGATCAACGTTTTATGTGGTTTTTTATTAGGAAAATAATAAATACAGCTCTTAGAACTGCAGTTAAGGTACCAAAAAAGGATAAAAAAGCTTAAATCAAGTGTTAATGATATCAATTTATGTGTATTTGTATCATAAATTCTTAATTTAGTTCCATTTTAGGAAATAATTTATGGTGGTGCATTAATGTCGAATTGTTCCAAATAAGATGTTTAGCTTCGATAAATTTCATCGTTCTCAAAACTACTTAAAATATAAGATACAGTTGTTGAAGGTTGTGCGAAGAATCCAATATTATATATTAGCTTGTAGGTAAAAATTTCACCTATCTAAATAAGTGGTATAGGAAAAATGTTTTTGTTTATTTTCACAATTTGTGTTTTGTATCAATTTGTACATTCTTTGTAGATGTTTTTTATACCTCCGATCTACCACGTCATTATCTCGTCTAATAAGGAAAATATAATTGACAACACTTATCCATTAAATAATAAAGGAAAATTTATCGAAAAAGCTATAGTTACATTGCGAGTAACGTTACGACATGTGGCAACGGCGAAATATGAGATAGAATATTTTTTATTTTTTATTTTGTCAGATTTTGGGAGCCAAAATTCAAAAATCAAATTTCATGTTTAAAACTTTTCCTAAATTACTATATACCATAATTATTCAATTGCTTAAGATATTATTTTTATTAAGATATTATTTTGTGAAATTGTTTCTTGTTTTACATATTCTTTTCTCAAATTAATTTCATTTAATAAAGGTTCATCTTTTTCCTTGTATTCATCATGAATCATGATACTCTTGATTTAAATCGCAATTATTGTGATTAAAATTTGACATTGATAAAGTCCAAGAACAAAACAAACATACTAGAAGAAAAAATCGATGGCTTTTTTTATTTTTAATGAAAAGCGACGTATGATATTTTAAATTTTTTTATTTTACAAAGAAAACCGTATAATTGTTAGTATAAATTTTAAGAGATATGGTAAATATTTTATTAAGATTTAATACTATATTTAATCATTATATTAAATATAATTATCAATTATGATACCATAATTAATAAAAATCTTAAAATTTCCCCTCACATCTTTCTCTCAACTGGTTAATTTTTATTCCTCCAAACCTCTTCATAATTTTCTCCATAATTACAAATAGATTCCTCCACATGTCAAATTTTAATTGATGGTGTATAGAATATTCTATACACCGAGTGTAACCGTAGCATTTTCCGAAAATCTATACGGTGAAAAATGAGTATCCTCAATCAGAAACTATTGTGCAAGATGACGTAAATCTTACACCATAATTTGTGTAAATCACCTACTGTTTGACCTTATTAATACCCTCACAAAAGATATGATCACCCATGAAAGACTGAGGTCCATCATATTTATCGTGAAGCTAATTATTGTGCAGATTGGTTGGCAAACCAAGGAGTTAATCAGCTGCAGCGACTTGTCACTTGGGAGACGGAGGAAACACCAAGCCATCTCTTCCGTTTAGTACAACAAGATGTCGGAGAGGTGTCGTGGCCTTGACGTGTTCCGTTACTTGTTCGTTAGCGTTTTAATTTTTGTTTTGTTTTTTCTTTATGGATAACATCCCCGCTCCGTGTAACCAACAAAAAAAAAAACTGTTTTATTAAGAGCCTAATTAAAAACGGATATTACTTTAATTTATACTATTATTTCCCATCATTTAGAGTGTATCGTGTATGTAAATGTTATACACCAACGTTATATGTCATATGATTTACTCAAGTTCGCACGGTGTTATTTCCAAGTATGTTTTTTTTTTTTTTGTTGTAAACCATCCGGTTTAATCCGGATTTGAGCCGGGTAGGACCACTAGGACGGTAAAGCTCTCCCTCATGAGTTTCAACACTGCTGCGTTTCCAGGGCTCGAATACGAGACCTCTGGTTAAGCTAGAACAACCCCTTGTCAGTTGATCTAAGCTAGAACAACACTGCTGTATTTCCAAGTATGTTGTTAACGAGTCACTCCAAGTCAGGTAACTTTGAGTCAATTTGTTCTTAATATAGTCATTTCAAAATTAGGCAAGTATCAAATATATTTTCCAAATTTATATACAATTAGTTAAATCAAGACAAATAATACCAAATTAGTAAAAAAAATCATAAAACAACAAATTGAGAAAAATAATGAAGATCACTATCTATGTCCTATGAAACCAATAAGAGTAATTAGTAGGTCCCAACTAATTAGTGCTTTAATAATTAATTTTTTTCCTCTTTTGATATAATTGTTGAATTTTGGGTCCTTAGACCATGTGACACACTAGAGCCCATGTTTGTGCCTTTTACTCATTTTGTCTTTGTACTTAAGGGCATACCTAATCCACTTTTTTATCTTAACAATCATGAGGTTGTTCTTTGTTCAAACTTTCCATGATTTTGTAACATTCTTCCATAAATCTTTCATCTTTGGCATTTTCTTGCTTTCAAATAAAGTGTCCATTGCCCGGGAATTGATAAAGTAGATAGATTAGTCGGTCTTTAATAAGTTTATTGGGAGATTATTTTACAATTTAAAGAAAAACTGGTGCTGTGAGTAATTAAATAAGAATAAATCAAGACTAATGGTAAACCGGCTAACTGAGTACGTTTATTATGTTTGTAAGTACGAAATTGAACAATTATGTTGGGTTACGATTAACAATAAAAAGGTCATGAGAAACAGATAAAGGAGTACGTCTCTCAATAACTTAGTAAGAGACCATCTCTCCCGAGATTTAGTGTTTTTCTTTAAAGGAGTAGTTATAATCAACGTTATTTATTTCTATTCAATTTGATATAGAAAATACTGGTATAGACTTTGTTTGATGTTTCTTTACTTTATATGTTTCTAAACAATAATAATAATAATTAATAATATGATAATATGTACGTACTTATCACGAAAATACTCCATTTTTCCGATTATATTTAATACGTTTGTTTTTTTGTGTAAAGAAAAACAAAGATAGAGAGTACTTAATTAGAGAAATATAGAAATTGAAAAAGTAACATGTGATACAAAAGCAACATAATTATTTACACAAAATAAAAACGTACAAAATTGAATATAAGCCACTCAGATAAAAATAACGCAAAAAAATGAACGAAATATGAACTTGTAGCTAGTGGTTCTAGTAGAACAAGGTGGGCTAAAAGAGCTTGCCACCCTAGCCCACCAAGCCATGAAAAATATCATTTTGTTTAGTTAAAATTGGCAAATTTTTAAGTCACCTCCTTATATATATATATATATATATATATATATATATATATATATATATATATTCACTCTTTTAAAGTTTTAAGGACAAACTTTGACATTTTGTTAAAACAATAAATATTGTTAACTAACATTATTACCCACAAAAATAAGATTTAGAAGGTGGAGCGGCGAGATATATTAAAAAAAAAAAAAATGTTGTTTTTACATTTTTGTACAAATTTGCAAACAATTAGAGGGTTGCACCAAGCATGTAAAAATATCTCCTTGTTGCTTATTGAAAGTGTTGGGGTCACTAAAAAAATATCCAATTTTCAATCTACGTTTGAACTTCTTACAATTGGAATTTACTTTTTCTCTCTTGATCTGATTACTTGTTAAGTGTTCGTGTTCATTAATTTTGATTCAAATTAATTAAATAGAGTCGAACCAAAATAAGTTTAATATATATGGTCTAATATATTACCCTTGTGTAGTGACTTATACTTCGTATATATCTACTTCAAGTAAGGACCGACCTAAATTTTCAAAACTTAATCAAAGATACTCGTCTATACAAACTATACCTTATACAAGATGTCAAGATACATCTCTTAATATTAGTAACTCGATATATTTTGTAGTTAACATATATTGATATATCCATATCTACTTGAACATAAACCTCTATTTAATATGATCCAATTCAATTTACTTATACTTTTTTAGTTCAATCCAACTAAAACAACAAATATTCAATCCACAATATACAACTCAATCAAATATAACACCAAATCAATTAACTAGACCTGACAAACAAGTTAACCAGGTCGGATGACCTTTAGTCGTGTCTCGATCAGATCGTAAGGGTTGGATCATTTCGCGTTCCCGATAATTATTGGGGTTGATATTATCAAAGTTAGACCCTGTTCTTTTGGATTGAAACTGTCTGAACTGAACTTAATGGAGTTGAATTGAACTGAAATGAATTTATTGGAGCTGAACTGAACTAAAGTAAGAGTTAATTTGTAAAATGAATAGCTGAATTGAACTGAATAAAACTGAATTGAAGTGAAATGAGTTGAAACTAAGTCCAAAAAAACAATGCCTTATTCAGGTATAATGATCAAATTTAATCGAGTTAATTCAACTTATAAGTCAAGTTCGAATATCAGGTCGAATTATTCCGATAAATACCAACTCCCAAGTCACTTTTAAGGTGTCTACCATCAACACCCTTACCTCATTTCATAACTCAACTTCCAATAAATCCAATCTCATACACAAAAAGAAAAAGTTGAAACACACAACACAATCAAAGCAAAAAAAAAAAAAAGAAAACTAAAGACAAAAACTGTTAAAGACACACCCACACTCCCCCCAAAAAAATAAAAATAAAATAAAATAAAATAAAAAAAATCTAAAAAACGACGTCGCATAACCTCCCACCTTCACCTCCGATTCTATCATCATTCCTCAGATCCGTTGGAACCAAAAAAAAAAAAAAAAAACCAGTCAACACTCTCTTTCTCTCTCATCGAAAATTACCAAATTACCCTTCCACTTCCCTAAATCAAATGCAAACCTCCATCGACGGCTCTCCGTCCTCCACGTCATCCTCCTCCGGGGACCTACCGCCTACATCCAACGGTCGTGATCGCATCTTGATTGCTGATATCGACGGCTCTGATCTACGCCGGTCCATGCACCAACCCTGCGCCACCTCCACCGGATCAACTCCACCTAATTATAATAATAATAATTTAAATAATAATAATGCGAGGTATAAGCTGATGTCACCGGCGAAGTTACCGATCTCGAGGTCGCCGTGTTTGACTATTCCACCTGGACTTAGTCCGACTTCGTTTCTCGATTCTCCGGTTCTTCTTTCTAATTTTAAGGTACGGTTTCGGGTTGTCGGTTACGGTTTTTTTATTACTAATTCCGTCTCAGTCATTTGTTTACCTTTTGATTAAAATATCGCTCACAAAGAATAAAAAAAGTAAACAAATGAATGAGACGGACTGAGTATATGTTTTCTGGAGTCCTGACTGATTAGATTAGAATGGAATAAAGCAAAATGAATAACTAGACTGGCGGCCGCCGGCTGAGCTTGTTTATAATTCCAGCTAGATTTTTGTTTTACCGTTTCTATTATTTGTGAGGCGGATTTTAATTAAAGGTTAGTATAAATGATTGAGACGAAGGGAGTAGTTTGTAGAAGAGTAGTTTACGTTTGTTTTATTTTGGGAGGGGGAGGTAAAGGAAATGTAAACTATTGACTGAGACGGAAGGAGGGATCAAGGGAAGGAGGGAGGGTAGGGTTTAGTTGATAGGGGACTTAAGGAGGGTATGAAGGTCATTTTGCATTGATTAGGTTTGTTGGAAGGAGTTGAGATAGACTATTAGAGAATCTAATTAGGCGCGTTGTGTTATGGTAATTGAGTAATTGGAGTAGTAGGATGGCATAGGGAAAAAATGAAAGCGGAAAAGGGAGTTTAATTTAATAGACTTGTATACTAGTGATGAGCTATGAGGTTCTCTGATTTAGCCATGGGAGATTATGCGTTTATGAGCGTGTTTTATGATTTATATGGAGTAGTATAATGGCGTAGGAAAAAAAATAGAGCGGAAAAGGTTGGGGTTTAGTGTTAAAATGAGTTTAATTCTATATACTTGTATACTAGAGATGAGCTATGAGATTCTCTTATTTAGCCTTGTGAAATTATGCGTTTTGAGACGTTTTAAATTTAAATGGAGTAGTATAATGGTGTGGGGAAAAAATTAAAGCGGAAAAGGTTGGGATTTAAGCGGTAAGATGAGTTTAATATGGTTGTAAGTGGGAAGAAAGTGATTTTTTAGAGGAATGGGCTAGGAAAAGGTAGGAAATGTAATTAGTGGAGCATATGATTCTCGTTCTTGTTCTTGTGAGAAAGGGTTTTATAAATTGATTGTTGGATTGTTTTATAGCTTGTACTTCAATGAACGAAAAATATGATAGGTTGTTTTGTTGTATCAGGGTATTTTTGGGTTGATTTTAATATGTTTAGTGGTTGATGAAAGTAGAACTTTTCTAATGTGGTAATGAAAGGGGAAATAGGAGTTTTGGAAGAAGAAATAATTTTGGCATCTTTCGGATTCCTTGTTTCATGCGATTATTATGCATTCATATGAGAGTTGTGTTTAACATAAGATGCTTAAAATGGGTAGAAAAAACAAAGATATAAAATGAGTTAATGGGAGGGTGCTAGATTCTGATAATTTATATATACATTTTTTCTGTTTAAATAGGGATCTCTTGTGCCATCATAGATATAATTTTTCTGAGAAGGGCTTGTGTTTCTCTGAAATGTATGTTAGTGCCTTGTTCATACAATGCTAAGATTTTTGATTTGGTTCTAATTCTTTCAATTTCAAGTAATAGTTTTGTTTTTTTCACTAAAGAGTGCATCTTTTTCTCTTTCGCGTTTCTTGTTTTCCTAGTTGGTGCATTGTCTTTTCTTCTGGAATGTATATATTCTGTTTGCATGATTGGATGTCCTGTGGTCGGTTGTGATTGTTCCTTGCCACATTTCTTCTAGTGCATGACCATATTAACGGTGTACGTATCACCTCTTTTTACCAATTATTTGAAGTGGGTCTTGATGTGATAAATGATTCCATGTTAGTACAATTGTCCAACTACATGGGTGTCAATTGGAACTTTTTGATTTGCTTTTAAATTAATGTCTTTGTTAAGCTTTGAGTCACTCAGTTAATGTTGGTACTACCTCGAGGTGGTTGACTTGTCTGTTTGTCGCGAATAGATCAATGATATTGTGCTTTATTCGCGGTTCACTTGTCATTCACTTCACTGGGCAAATTCGATAAGTGTATGGAGTAGCTACATCCTTCACCCACTTCATTTTTTTCCATCATTGAGGGTGACAATTGATCTTTTCTTCCCCTCAATTTTGTACAAGGGGCAATTTAATTTCCCTTAGTTGAGCTTTAAGGAAAGTTGTCTACTTTCTCTTCGAAACTGCTATGAGGAGAATGAAAAATTAAGAAGGCTAGGTGATTTATTGATGAATTGTAAAATTAGAAATGCTAGGTGATGTACTGAAAAATTAGAGATTAGAAAGGCTTAGTTATGCACTTATGTCTAATAATTTTTTTTTATCTCTACCAGGGAGAACCATCACCGACAACTGGCTCTTTTTTCAAGCCTCAAATGATGCATAGCTCTCCTAGAGATTCCTCCTCCACATTCCTTCCTGCTATGAATAACTCTAATGCCTTGGATGCTGGACAATCAAGCAGCTTTGAGTTCAAACCCAATGCAGGATCATTTTCTATGGGAGGCTTCTCTTTCCCGGGATCTTTGGTAATTTCACTGCTTTCATGTCCTTGTATTTGATTCCATTATATGTGCCTGATGTTCACTCGTCACTTTGTGAGTTTTTTTTTTTTTGCTAAATTATAAATTTTGCTCATCTATTTTCAAGCTTGTTTTCATATTCAATTGAGCAATATTCACTTTTCTTTGGTTTCGGTTATGACGCTAGTCACCAGTTACATAGCAAAATGGCTTTCCAAGCTGGCTGCATTTCTTTTATTATGCGTTATGGTTCATTGAACACACTTTGTTAATGTACATACATGATACATCCGACGCCCTGACCCCCAACATTTGCTGAATATCTTGAGGCATTGGGTTTTGTTGCTGCTGAACTTTGTCATAGGTTCTTTAATCGTTTCATTAAGGCTTTGTGTATGAATTTTGCAATTTATTCATTTTTTTTGTAACTATATCCTTTTAATATGTGTGTTGCATGTGCAAATAGTACCCTAATCAATTCTTTCTATTGCATCCTAGGCTTCCTCTTCAGGTGTGAACCAACAACAAACTCGGCAAATTATGCAAAATCAAATGGAGCCTCAGTCCCAGTCTTCTGATCCGTCTATAGCTGTGAAAAGCGAGGCGATACCCTTAGATGACCTGAAATCTACTATAGCTTCTTCAGGCCCTGGTGTACTTCAAGAATCTGATTCTTACAAGTCAAGTCAAATGACAGATTCAAGTCATGAAGCACAGCCATTACACTATGAGCAGAAAGGACTAGGATCTCAAGTCCTAACGGAGCGAACATCGGAGGATGGCTATAATTGGAGGAAATATGGGCAGAAACTCGTGAAGGGAAGTGAATTTCCACGAAGTTATTACAAATGTACACATCCTAATTGTGAAGTTAAAAAATTATTTGAGCAGTCACCTGATGGACAAATAACCGAGATCATCTACAAGGGGACACATGATCATCCAAAACCTCAACCTAATCGCCGGCTTACTGGCTCTCCAATGCCATCCTTAGAAGAAAAGTCTGACAGATTTTCTGTTAATGGGCAAGAAGGTACTACCTCCGGCTGGGTTTAAACTTCCTACTCTTCTTTTTGGGTTCAGCCATATTTAAACTTCTTACTTTGAATTCTTTATTTTGCATGTGATTCTCGTGATTTGTGTCCGTACCCCGATTTGCGTTTTTCGTCACATTCTATTATTTTGCTAGTAAATACGTGTGGCTAAAGAGGCGTGAATGAAACTTAAAGGTGGGTAGGAGAGTAATTGTGTTACCTATTTATTACGATTATGTTTCTTGAACTTAGTTTTTAACATTACAGGCAAGCCTATGAACTCATATTGTCAAACAGCCCAGAATATTGAACCGAGCTGCTCCCCAGAGCTGTCACCTGGTGGAGGAAATGACACTACCGAAGACGTTGGTGCATCCCACTTGAATAGAACAGCTGATGACATAGATGAGGATGATCCATTTGCCAAGAGAAGGTATACGATGTTTTCTCGCTTGTGTGAGTTGTGCCTTCGATAAGCTCGATCGTAGGAAGCTAACACTGTTATCACTACTGAACCAGGAGGATGGAGATCGGTGAAATGGACATCACTTCAGTTGTCAAACCTATCCGAGAACCACGTGTTGTTGTACAGACAGTGAGTGAGGTTGATATTCTGGATGATGGGTACCGCTGGCGCAAGTATGGACAGAAAGTGGTCAGAGGCAATCCTAATCCTAGGTATGTTCTATTGACTTGATGACTATCATGAAGCATGTACCGATGTCTAGTTGCCTCAAATACCTGTGCTGTTTCTCTTTGCCTGTCTATACTGGATTTTTCTAAAGCGTCTAATGTTGATTGTTCTGTGACATTTAGCTTCTTTTATTCTGTTCCAAGCAATTCCAACTTAGTTTTAGTTGTCTTATTAGCCATTTGTATCTTTGAGCAGCAAATCCCTGCCTAGCTTTACGTGTATTGGTAGAGAGGGATAAACTTGAATGTATTCAGACACGAGATTTTAAGGAATTTAGGGAACAGAGTCTTTAAGAATGTAGAGGGATTTGGGAAAGAGAAAACAGTGAAGGTTTCGTAAGCCACTGAAAGGGTCACTAGTCACTACGAAGAGAAATTGGATGTTGACCTGTGTATTTGTATGTATTTGCAATTAAAGAAAAGGGCGTGTTCTTAGTTTTAGAAGGTGACGCTTACAGGACCTGTAACAAAGAGGCACAAGACACAAGCTAAGGCACTGAGTTGTAATGTTTTTGCAAACAAACTCGTGTTTTCCAAAATAAAATAATGTGCAACTGCAATTAATACGTTTCTTTTTAAACAGGGCCAACATTCAAAGAAGTAGAAGATATGATTTCAATTTGAGATATGAACTTAATATTGGCTGTAATGGAGTTAAAATATAGTTTGGTGCCCTATATGTTTTCTCCCTCAAGAAAACGTCTTTCTTTCTAGAGAAAGTCCAAATGCTGATTATGTATTGAGATACTGAACTTAGGATTAGCGGTAACTGAGTTGAAATTTAGTGTCCGATTATTGAAAAGGAAACCACCTTTTGGTCATTAAGAATTTTCCCTTTGTTTTGGATAGAAGGATTATAAGGGAATGATCTCAACAGTCATCAGGAGCTTTCTAGCAAATAATGCCGAAATTGATACCACACTTTCCTTGTTTGAATGGAGGAAGTTGGCGGGAATGAACAGGAGAAAAATAGATGGATCCATTTGTTCTCCTACAAGCCAAATTAAAACCCTTCCAACATGGCAAAGTTTTGGACAGAAAATATCATACCCTACTTCCCCCCTCCCCTTTCTTCCCTGTGCAATGGTTTGAAAGCCATGGGACGAAACATTCTGCTAAAGCTTAAAGCTTAACGACACACGGTCACATCCCCTTATCATCCATCCTTCTTGTGCAGGAGTTACTACAAGTGCACTTATACTGGCTGCCCAGTTCGGAAACACGTTGAGCGAGCATCCCATGACCCAAAAGCAGTTATCACCACTTATGAGGGCAAGCACAACCATGAAGTGCCTACCGCACGGAACAGCAGCCACGACTCAGCATCTCGAGTTGGGCAACATGAAAACAGAGATCCAGTAAGCCTTGATCTCGGCGTTGGAATAAGGTCTACTTCTGACGTTGGGCCTGGTCAACCAAATGGGATCCAATATAACAGTTCAAACCTCGTAATGCTTCAATCAGCTCCATTTTCGACTTTTCCTGGTTACATAAATGGTGGAATGGCCTTTTATGGTAATAGGGAAAACCATAGTCAAGGGCATAATATCGGAAGTCAACCTGTAAATCATTCGTCTAATCCGTATCAGCTGAACATGGGAAGAGTACTCATGGGTCCCTGAATATAGCAGAAGATGCAACATATGAAACAATTATCTTCATGCTTCCTTCTTTTATATCTTATATGTTTGTTATATATATATACATACTTCTACCCTCATATGGTTAGGATGGTAAATTCGGGATGCGTTACTAGCAATTCTAATGTTATGCCTCATTTTTAACTGGCTAGAAAGACGGTAAATCTAGTTGGCTGAAATCTTGTGTACAGTAGTTTGTAAGCAAGCATACAAACATTTACTGTTTGGAAGGTGAAATTGTAGAGGGATTGTGAGCTTATTTATTTATCTGCAGTTCTTGTTTGGGAAATTTGTAAACATATTGTGTATCATGCAAAATGTATCGCCTTTAAAGGACGCCACTCGAAATGCTGGCCGTCGTTTTTTAGTTCGAACATTCTGGTGTGTGAACACTTGATTTCAGAGTTCAGAACCATTTTTTTCCCCATTATTAAGGGAGTTTTCGGTTATATACAGTTTTTTTTCTCACCCCGTTCTTGAAATCCTAGAATTGTCGTACTTTTACACGACTTGTTAGACAGTGATTATACGATTATGGAAGATTCAAATATTACTGCGAATACAAACACAATAAGTGTCGAAAGAGAGAAAATATTGCTAACGAATTAAACCATTACGGATTTGTTGATTACGAGAACGAGAACAGAATCAGATAAACTTTAAGATATACCTAATTTTCGATCAGAGGTGCTTTTCGCAAGACACTGAACAACAATACGTTGCGTTGATAGCAAAGCCCGACTTCATCTCCTACCTTAAGCCCTCGTCTCACGACAAAATCTCTCTTCCAGTTATCCGTCAGTGCAATAGACCCAGTTGAAGGCCATCTCTTCAATTTCTGATCAACCCAACTCCCTGTATCACAGTCAAACACCTCCAACGCGAGCCCACTTGACTCAACTTCCTTCCTGCTCGACTCATCGAGATAGTTCAGGATGTGTGGCTCAGCTATCTTCCGACTGATCAGTAGCCTGTGTTGGTCATTACAGTCACTTTTAGTCAGCACCTTCTTTACTGTCCACTCTACTTCAACTGGTACTGTCCCTACTGCTGCTGCTGCAACATCTGCAACATTCACATCATCAGGAATGTACATACTCAGTGGCATAACGTCGAGAACAGTTTCAGTTTCAGTTTCAGTTTCAGGCACAGAATCCGTCGAATATGTACTGTTCTCGCGACAGACAGCAGTTGCATCATCTGACAGTACAGTCCTACTCAAAACAGGATTAGTATCAGCACAAGGGGGTGAAACAGAAAGCGAAAGTGTTAAATCCAGACAAATACCAGTACTGTTACTGTATTTTTCAGAAACTTTCGAATCTTTCGACAGAAAGAAATCATTAAAGGGTGCACCATTCAACTGAACATCATCAAACAAGCCAAATTCAATGCTGCTATCAAGATTCAGATTAAATCTTGGTATTTTTTTAGCAGACCCAGATGAAGATTCAGCATTAAGATCGAAAACCGTTTCCGGGTTATACACCATTGAAGTCCCTGAACTATCTGAACAAACACTATCTGAACAAACATCAGATTGTTTCCTCGTATTCATCATCATCATTATCAATGATGAATAAATTGATGAAAATAATTGTTTTTTTAATGGATTAATGAAAAATAACAATTCTTGAGCTAGGGATTTATGCAACAAGTAAGATTATTACTTGGATTTTGATTAGAATTAAGAAAGTTGAGATCTTTAGTGGTGTAATTGAGCAACGGTCGTATATACTATGAACAAGTTATAGTATTGGCGCCAGATTATAAAACCCTACGCGCATTCAACATCTTTTAGAATTAGGAATTTATAATGGAGTTTTATTTTGGAAAGGGTTTGGATTCGGGTGTCGGATTTGGAAAAGTTAGATTAATTATTTCGGTATTTGAAACAAAAGAAGTGTAATAAGTCGGAATTTAAAATTTAAGAAAATAGGACGTGTGTAGTAAGATTTAGATATGGAAGATTGTGACTTGCGAGACACACGAAATGCCATTCCTAGTGGTAACATATTAATAATTGCTTTTGATAAATTAATAGTTGTCTTGGAGAAATATTGTCATTTATAGTGAGTTTTTAATTTGAAAAATCTTTAATTTGGGTGTTAGATTTGGAAAAGTTTGATTAATTATTACGGTCCTTGTAAAGAAAATAGTATAATGAGTCGGAATTTAAAATTTAAGAAAATAGGTTTTCATAGAGTATGATTTAGATTTCGGAGGTTGTGACTTGTGAGACACGAAATGTTACTGCTAGTTCTAACAATCACTTTTGATAAGTTAATAACGGACTTAAAGAGACACTGTCATTTGGAATTAAATTTTAATTTATAAAGTTTTCAATTTGAGTGTTAGATTTGGAAAAGTTGGATTAATTATTACGTGTTTGTAAGGAAAATAGTGTGGTGAGTCGGAATTTAAAATTTAAGGAAATATAGGTTGTGACTTGTGAGATAAGATATGTCACTCATTGTAGTAATCGTCACTTCTGATAAGCTGATAATTATCTTAAATAAACATTGTCCGTCATTTATAGTAGAGTTTTAATTTCGAAAGTTTTCAATTTGAGTGTTAAATCTGAAAAAGTTAGATAATTATTTCGGTGTTTGAAAAGAAGATAGTGTAATGAGTCGGAATATAAAATTTAAGAAACTAGGATGTGTGTAGTAAGATTTAGATTTGAGAGGTTGTGACTTGTGAAACACGAAATGTCACTCCTAGTGATAACCATCACTTCTGATAAGTCGATACCTGTCTTACGTAAATATTGACATGCATGTAACTGTTTTTTCTTAAAATTTTAAAAAAGTTATAGACACTATTCATTTATTGCCTATATAAACCACTACTTTTTTTTTAGGTTAAAGCACAAGTGTGAAGATTGTTATTTCATATAGATTGCGTCTAAATCCAAAATAGTTTGCGGGAAATCATAAGTACAAAAAACCTCATCCCTATAGTTCTAAAAATTCGAGCAACGAGGTGAACACCATTATTGTAATCCCACTTGACATGATTACATATATACCTTCCTTTAACTACCATTAACAAGGACAAACCCAACTCGTTTATTCGTAAATTTTGCATACAACAATCTCACCCGTAAATCAAACTCAGATACAATATTATGTTACATTAACCTAGAAATCATACCATATGAAATAATTAAAATTACTCCAAAATAAGAAACCTACCTAACCTAATGAATACCTAAAATCATAGATTCATAAATGTATGAACGAGTAAACACGTATAAATACCATTTTTACACTATTCCCGTTTACTTACCTAGATTGCTACTTGGAGTAACATATATTCAATGTCACTCACAATGACATTTCTAATTCGACACCGTTATTCTCGATAAGCCGATAGCTGAATCACTGTCTTTCTAGTCCATACACAAAGTTTCATTCACTATCCATCCATTAGATCATCAAGTACAAATTCTACTGCGTGGAGTAACATGCCTATTTTTAATAACCATTCACAATAACAATCCTAACCGAATCATAAATTTTACATTAGACGACCTTACATGCAAATCCGACATAAAAATATATTCACATTTTCAATATTATGTTACATTAATCTAGCAATCATACCATATAACAATTAATTCAGCAAATCTCTTGTGCGACTGTTTTTTCGTGTTTTTTGACAAAATGTGACTACTTTTTGGTAAATAGTTGCCACTTTATAGTAAATTGTGACCACCTTAAAAAAATGGACATTTTTCATCCTGAAAAGTGGTCACTATTTACCCAAAAGTGGTAACAATTTACCAAAAAATGGTCATTTTTTTTCTGATCACACGTACGACGGTCTTAAAGTAGAATTTGCGCAATTAATTAATCCCTAAATCACTCAAAAACAAGAACCCTACCAAACCTAATTACCTAACCTAATTACAAGATGGATCCCTAAAATCATGGATTTATAAATTATAAACAAGTAAAAAGACAAAAATACCCTTTTCACACAATTCCCATTCACATTCACACCCATACATGACATGTCAAAGGTTTCAAAGTCTTCATTCAATCTATTGAACTCTCAATCCATCACTCATTTATAACACCAATCTAGGCAATCTTCATGTTCTTCCCCCTTTTTTTCATCTCTCTTCTAACCCTAATTTGATATTTTCTCCTCTTTTTTCTCCTTCATACACCCTTTCTTCACTTAATTATTACCACCCAAATCCCCAAATTTTCAGCTAGTTTCATAGTTTTCTGGGTTTTTTTCCCATTAATCTGTTGTTAATTCTGTTTGGTTAGAGTAAAAGATTGATTTTTGAGACTAATTACAACTGCCCATTTCATTTATTTGATGAATATAGCAGAAATTGTTGTAAAAAATCAAATCTTTTGACATGAACTATGATCACTGTGTTTCTCAGTTTGAACCCTTTTCTCGTGACTCTGATCTAGGGTTTATAGCTCTGATCTTTCTATTTCTGTAGAATTTTTATGTATATTTTCAACTTTTTGATGATTTTTGTACAGAATATTATTTCGACTTTTAAGGGGTTTAACTGTAACCAGCTAGGGTTTCTGCTATGATACCGAAACCCGGAAATTAATAGGTTATTTGTGAAAATTGATGTGTTAGATGAGCTCATTAGATGAAATTAAATATATTTGGGTGGGTGCAATTTGTTAGGATCTTTAGTGTTGACTGTTGTAGTTAGGTTTAGTTGGTGGACTTTGATCTGTTAGGAGTTGCCCACGTTGTAATGGCGGAAAATGAGGTGTTTTTTGTGGAGTGGATGGAGGAATTTGTGTCACAGGAGCGGGGTAGCCGTGTAGTTCATTATTTACTTAAGGATTCTGAGGGGAATTCAGTCCTTGCTGTGGTGGGCACTGAGAGGAGTCTTAGGCATATGGTGTATGTCGTTGCTGACGAGTTTTTGAGTCACTCTTGTACTGATAATACTATACAAGCCGGGTTTAAATGGAGATCGAGAAGGGAGGTGGTTGATTGGCTTACTTCTATGCTGTCTAAGCAGCAGCAAACAGGTGATCCATGAATGTTATTGTCTTGTTATTATGAATTTGATGTGTTTGTTTGATCTTGTTGCTGAAGTTTCGGATGTGAATGACTCGTTATTGTTTGGTTTTCGATTGTGATGGAATAATGCTAAATGGTTCACTAAAAGTAGACAGTATTGTCGTCGTAGTTTTCATTTTGGGTCATCTGGATACTGCCTCTTTGTGTAACTAAGAGTCTAAGACAAGGTAATGTCTTACATCTGCCCCTCTTGCCTGCAATTTGCGGGACCCCTTGAGGCACTGGTAATGTTATTGGTGCTGCAGTTTCGGATGCCTTGTGAGTGAAATTTAACTGTTTTTTTATTATATTATGTTGGTATGGCTGTTGTGTATGTAATTGACGTGCTCTAGATAAGTGAACGCGAAGCTGAAAGCATTGTATGAAACTTGGAAAGTTCATTCAAGACTAAAGAGTACTTGTGGGTTCACCTCTTAATGTTTGGGGCTTTAGTTAAGTGTTTACGGTCTCTCGTTAGTATGGCAATGTCTTTGTGGAAATATTATTTTTTCTCTATGAGTAAAATTATGTAACAAAAGATAAAGTAAAAATGACTGGTAGATACCATATGCATATGTCGTCAACATAGAGCGTACTCATAGGATTCTTTTGTCTTTGCAGATTATTTCGACATAGATATTGTCAAAGGGGTCAGTGTAGCCGTCTAGATGTTCTTTATCTTGATGTTACATGTCATCTTCTTGTGTAGTTAGATTGAGGTTAGTCCCTTGTTTTAGTAGTACCATTTGTGTTTTATCTTTATACAATGCTTAATTGCTTATAGTCCGTGATGTCACTTTTTTGGCGCTTCGTTGGGAAACTTGACTACAATTTCTAACTTTGGTTTGTCATCTCTTGTTATGATTTTGAATTTTTGATTCACATCTTTAGTTTAGACTGTAGAGCCATATTATTAAGCAGCTTCTATGCCGCGCTGTCTAGAGGAACTGAAACGTGGAGATTTATTTTAAATTGACTAGCCAAAATGAAGCTGTGTTTGCTATGTTATTGTTAAATGTTAATTAAAAAGTTGAAAATGTCTAGCGTAGTTTGGTTTGTAGACTACCATCTGTTTGATACAAACTCACAATAGCGAATTAGCGAGCCATCTGGGACTTTGTTTTTACTGATGACAGTAGCTGACAATATTTGTCATCAATGTGGAGCGTTATGTGTCCTATTGTCCCACTATTCGTTGTTTACTATTACTCCGTACTTCCGAAAATTGTATGCATTATACATTCTAAGTCCCTGATAATTTTAGCAGAATCTCCAGGAGTTTCAACGCGCTCTTTTGGATCAAGCGCTCAACTTTTCTCGGTGGCTGATAAAATGGTTAGTTCTCACACTTCAGTCAGTTTCCCCCTACCACGAACACACATATACATATTATAACTCGTTCGAACTTCCAACCTATATCCTGAATTTTATTTTGTGCATCGATGAATTGGATCAGGATCATCGTGTGAGAAACTTTAAGCAATCTTACTCAGATATTGTGTGGTTGGGTGCTTCATGGACCTGTGGAAAGCAGCTGAAACACTTTCCTGGATTTTGCAGAAATGGCACTACAATAGCAGTGAGTACCGAGTAGTCTGAGTACCTAATTTTTCAACATACAGTAGACGGAGTACTTCTTTCCTCTCACCAATTATCAATACCTTTCTGTTTGGTTCGTGTTGTTGTGCCTATATTGTGCATGTGCTCTTAGTTGTTGTTCACAGGTTTAACTTTGATATTCTTCAGGTTCAGTCTTTCGTTTTTGTGATGGCTAAGGAAGAAAATCGCTATGTAGCTTATTTGGAGGATATGTATGAAGATAAGAAGGGGCAGAAGAAAGTCAAAGTAAGATGGTTTCATCACAGTCAGGAAGTGAAGGGTGTGGTTCGTTTGCGGAATTCTCACCCCAAGGAAGTTTATATTACACCATACACCCAGGTGATAAGTGTTGAGTGTGTCGATGGCCCGGCTATAGTGTTAACTCGTGAGCATTTTGAGAAGTGCATAGGCGGTTTTCCTGACGGTTTACTCGGGAAAGTTCATGTCTGCTTCCGTCAATTTAGAAGCAACAAAATCAAACCATTTGATTTAAGCAAATTGAGGGGTTATTGTGATCAACCCCTTATCTCTTGCCTGGACTCCGACACCCTTCTTAACTCAGATTCTGGGATTAAGGTTTTTGAGAAAGATGAGTTTTCAGGGAAACGAGTTAAGAGAAAAAGGAATTCTGAGGACAAGGGCCTACAACAGAAGAAAACAATGCGTGCACCACTTTTTGGAAGTGGTTACTCTGGTATGTCTGATAGAAAAGCGCTGTTCTCTAAGAATTTGAATTCCGGAAGGTGGCACACCCAACTATTCAAGGTTCATGACAAAATAGAGCTGCTGTGTCAGGACAGCGGCATCCGAGGCTGCTGGTTTAGATGTACTATCTTGGAGATTTCTAGAAAACAGATAAAACTTGAATATAGTGATCTCGAGGACCAAGATGGATGTGGAAACCTTAAGGTACGATCCGTTCTCCTTGCTGAATTTTAAGCTGCTCATTAACCTTGATATGGCTTTGGACTTCTGGGTATGACATGCTTCAATGTTTATATCAAGCTTAATGTGAATGTTCTTAAATCAGAACTAAGTTAAAGTGAGGTAATGAGTTTACTGGCATTGCGATGCTCATTAATTGATGTAAATGACCTTTACGTTGTACAAATCCAGGAATGGGTTCCCGCTTTTAGGTTGGCCGCACTAGACAAACTCGGAATGAGATGCCTTGAACGACCTGCGATAAGACCTTCCTCTCCTGTTACCAATATGTTGGATGCTAAATTTGAGATAGGGGATCCAGTTGATGCATGGTGGAGCGATGGCTGGTGGGAAGGTGTCGTTACTGCAGTAAATAATGGTGAAGATGATAACCTGCAGGTCTACGCTCCAGGTACATGTTTTTTTCCCCTTCTTTAAAAGGGTATTTAATTGCCTACAAACCACTGCCTCTTTCCCGAATTTAGGGGTGTTTGGTTGAATGTTAGGTTGGGTTTATTTTGATTGGAGCTTCCATTGATTCCATTCCACCCGTTGGAATCTCGTACCTCTCACCCCAAATTTCTAACTCTATTCCCACTAAAGTGTGAAACAATTAAACCAAACAACTTTGTATTTGTACGGGGTCCCATTCCTCCCTGTTATCTCATTCCAGTCCATTCCACCATCTTGAATCAATGACCTCTCATCATCCTTTGACTTTAGTGATCAACCGACAGAACTTTAACTATTGGTTTCTACGTTTATTAAGATTTGTTAGTAACGTTTATTGCGAGTAAATATCAGTAAAATTCTAATTATGTGAACATTAAAGTCAAATGGAGACAATATATATAGGCGCAAATTCTTGTTTTAGACGGCCATTTTTCGTCTGAAGCTTTAGACGGGGATATGTGACCATTTTATGGTTAAATGTAACCACAATGGTACAGCCAGTGTTACACCTTATGGTAACTTGTTTTTCGATAGTGGTCACATTTAGCTATAAAATGGTTACAAAATCCCGTCTTATTGCTTCAGACCAAAATGGCCCGTCTGAAAAAGCTGATATATAGGATGGGGGCAGGCTATGTTACTTTGATTTCGTACTAACGGGATCACATCCTTGTCCAACACTGTAGGATATGAAACAAATATTTGATGATTTAAAGTCTTATTCTTGAACATCCATCTTATTGACTATAAAATTCTTTTAAGAATTTCAAATTCATGAACATTTTTTTTTTTTTGAAGATGTACTTGTATCCGTATCCTCCTTTCAGGATGTAGCCCCATGTCATAAAAATTAAATCCTTTTTAGTATGACACTTCAACACTGGGACATGCACCCATATCTAACACCCGTACTAGAGCCCAAGACCCCGCTAATCCGCTCAACATAGATGAAGTATGCATTTTAGTATCTAACCGATGTTTGAGACCACCTCTGTTTTCTGACGAACTATACACGTTCCTGTCTCAGGGGAAAACCTGTTCTTAAATGTACCAAGAAAGGATATAAGAATTTCTAAAGATTGGGTTGGTGGGAATTGGATTGATGTTAAGGCGAACCGTGATATCCTCTCAGTAATTGGCCAAACGAGTAAGCTGACTACAAACTCGGCTATTGAGAATGCCGAGAAGGCTGACACTTCTGCACCCAAGACCGAAGTTGACGTAGATGAGGTCAAAGATGACCTTGATAATGGTTGTGATATCAACGAGAAAACTGAAGTTAGTGGAGATGAGGTCAAAGACGATCTTGATAATGATCGTCTTATCAACGAGAAAACTGAAGTTGACGGAGATGAGGTCAAAGACGATCTTGTTGATGGTCATGTGAACGAGAAAAGTGACACTGATGACAGTAATCTTGGGGCTCAAGTGATGAAAAGTTCAGTTCTTAGTGAAGATGATACTGAAAAGGAAGGTAAACTTGATGCTCAAGTTACGAAGATTGTTGCTTCGGCTGAAGAGGAAAATTCTGGGGATAAAGATAAAGAAGCTTTAGAACCAATTGAAGAAAATTTGCCATTTTCCGAACAAGTTGAGGCTGAGATTGAGATTTCTCAAAATCCTGCTTCATGACAGTATCGGGATCGACCACCTATTTAGGAGCCAGTTTGTCACTGTACAGAACTAGTGTAACTTTTGTGTAGAGAAAGAGAGGTGATGATGGGATTCCCTTCATCATGCTAGAAGGGTAAATTATTCCTTCGATTGCCACCGGATAAAAATCCAAGTTCAGGCACTAGAAATCCATTTATCAGGTTATGGTCTTGCTTTTGTTCCATCCTGTAAGTTTTTAACATGTTGAACAATTTACAGAATTGTATTATCTAAGATATTGCTACTTACTATTTAATTATATTAAGGCTTCTTTCACCAGATATATTAACGGTCTCAAACAAGACGGTCTCACACAATATGTGCACGTCTTAATTTTTTTATGTATGCGACCATCTGATAAGAGATTACTTGGTATTATACCTCAAAAGTCGAACATTGCTTACACGATTTATTTGGCGCAAATCTTATTTACCCGTCCAAGGGTAAATAATGTGATTGGGTGGTTTTTCCGACTTATCTGTTGCCGAAAATAGAAAGGTAATTGAGATACAGTAAAGCAAAGGACAGGTGAGTAAAAAATTTTCAATGAGATTAAATATGCAAACAAGAACAAGTGGTCGGATTAAAGTGCTAAATCCCATTTCTGAAATGTGGTTCTTACAAGACTAGAATCGAATGATACAAGCTTACAAAAGTCGGAAACAAATGATCAAACAAACTATGGGTCTGCAGTCTGCACTTTCATTCTAATGCAGCAAAAACTCGGCCTGACATGCTTCAGTTCTGCATTCACCGTCATCAGTTTCTTATATTTTTGTACAGTCCTGCAAAATTAACACTGTATCACAATTCACACATCACACCATCAAATACGCAGGAACTCAGCGAGAACAATGGTTTAACTTTGTGTTAGACGAGTCTGTGATACCACCTTGTGAGCATTGATAAAAGGTTCAGTGCTACAGCGACTGCATTCTAGATGTTACTGACAGCATTAGGTGCAATAATTGAGCCTAGGTCGCAATCTAGTAATTTTGATATCATTGTTGAAACGCATATTGAGGGAGTAGTGCTTACATACTCATGATCCAATTTAAGGCATCAAAACTATACTCATCATTATGCAGCATTTCGACTCAATTATTTAAACAAGAACTGTAGATACAGGCGTAATAATAGGTCCTATCAAATCCAGAAGGCAAAATAGGACTTGATGGCTTACCAGAAGGCTTCATAGTTTAACTTCCACATCAACTCCAGCAGGAAGATCAAGCTGCATCAAAGAGTCAATGGTCTGGGCAGTTGGATAGAGAATATCGATGAGACGCTGGTGAGTTCTGATCTCAAAGTGGTAACGGGCATCTTTATACACATGAGGTGACTTAAGTACACAGTAAATTCTCTTCTTCGTAGGTAACGGAACAGGTCCCATGGTTTTTGCATTGGTTGTTCTTGCAGCATCCATTATTTGTTTGCATGAGTCCTCGATTAAGGGAACCAAGTAGGACCTCAGCTTTATCCGAATTTTCTGCTTGGGAGCCATCTAAAAGTGTAGAAAATTTAGCACTAAGAGATAGCATACATCAAAAGAGCAAAAAGACACTCAAATTTATAGCATCTTGAGTAGAACGCTTTTGTTTAAACTATCAACAAAAAATTTCCCCAAGTCCCTTAAATGATCCTGTCAATGGCAGGAACGCAAACAGACGACTCGTTGCGCCTAATCAACAAGTGACTGTTTTTGGATGACCCTTAATGATAGTTGTGTTTAGAATTGCATCGAATATACAGCTGCTTAACGACAAAAATCAGTGCAACAAATTTAGTGAGCGATTTTGCCTTCTTTTATCATAAACCAGAACGAAAAAGTTGCTAGACTTAACTCCATAAGAAATGGGACTATCTGCAAATCAGTTAAAGTATGGACTACATACTAAAATCTCACTCCATTTGATTGAACGAGAAAGAAAGGATGAAATCATCAGTATTTTGAATAACAATGTGGATTTTCAGAGCTTATCAAGTTTATCGATGTGCTTGTTCTTTACCGGAAACTGCATATTCTCTAGGCACTTGTGACTTGTTCATATCAATTGACAGAAGGAGAAAATGGACGTTGCATTTAGTTAGAACCAGGAGCCACTAGTAAGGCAATAGTATTCATCTCAAGATAAGGTTTGTTAAAATGCGAAAAAGAGGAGGGTGATGGAGGGAGGGAGGAGTAATATCATTTTCTTCCAAAAAATTTCCTATGTTGAGAGGATTTAATTAGGCTGGAGGCGGGAAGATGGATCCGCCATCTCCTTCCAACCTAATTTGCTAACCAAATAAAGGAAATCATCTCCCTAACTCTCTCCCTGCCCTCCCTTTCACTCTAAATCCTTTCATCCTAACTAAGGGTTAGGGAACGAGTTCAGTTTCTTGCCATTCCTATAAGCAATGCACCGAAGAGGTCCTACAGCTACTTGAGGGTTTCGTGACAAAAAAACCACTCTCTCCACATAATTTTCCTCCACCCCTCATGCACACGTTCTTGAAAACGACAGTCCCAAAATGATTTGGAATGGCTAACATGAATCATCCGAAGAATTGATACTTTTTTATTTCTACAATGTCCTCAGAAAAGAAAAGGCTCATGGTGAACTTCTTACTAAAAGTCTAAAACAACGCATCAATAGGAAGACAATCAACCCTCTAGAGGAAGATTACAAATGTAGGAAAAAGTAAGAAGTTCATGTGTATCATCCATTCATCCTTCGTGATTCTTACACATGAAAGGCAAATCTCACTATAATACCAAGTTTACTGCTTCCGAGCTTAGTTATTCAAACCAAAAACTTGAGGTATTAAGAACATGAAAATTCTGAGTACTACAGAAGTACAAAATGTAGATTTTCCGAGCAATGCAGAAAGGCAAGAAAAAGAAGAGGGGCTAATACCTTGGCAGCATCAGCACCAATTTCGATTTTAGAAGTCTCAGCATCATCTCCCTACATACCACCAAAAACTAGTTACAAAAAGCAACAAATTTAACCAACGGTTCAGAAAAGAGAACTAGTTATCAAAGTAAGCAATAGTATCTCAATTGTCGTGGTTTTAAAATCTCCAAACGCAGGCTAAGCTGAACTCAAACCGCGACATTTGCCAAAACCACAGACTTCGCCATCAAACAAACTTCCATTCAAATTTTGGGGTACTATAGAAACATATGTTGGCTTAGGATCTCTCACAAAAAAAAAAATTCTTACTATTTTCAAATTTAAGAAGAGGGTATCATAAAGAAAACATACAATTTCTACGTTCTAACACGCAGTAAATCTCATGGTATATACCTATACAAAAATATCAGTGCATACATGACCTAGAATGTTTTTCTACATGCTCTAAAGTCGTAATAAAGAACAACTTTATGAAGTTAACCAGCTCACAATTTAGCACAAACGACTCTAATAAGTAGTAACGTTCTAGACGGAGGATCTTGACTGAACCTACTATACTCCTTTATGCTAGTATACCAAGGGATGCCTACCACAAAAAAAAAACATTGGTAAAAAAGTTGTTCGCCATTGTAAAATCCAGAAGATTGCAAAACATCGCATTTCACCTTTCACCTTTTAGATGTTCCCATCACAAATTACAGCAACCAAGAAAAGCACCAGTGGAAAACAAACACCTCCACGATAACAAAAAACTAACCAACAATAAGATTACCCTAATGCCTCAAAAGCTCTCGCCTATGGCCAGGTAAGGAGTTGGACGTACGCAGCCTTGCTTAGAGGCTATTTACACAAGAACCATAATGACAATTGCATTGGAACACGCCCCTACCAACCGACTGATACTTGACAATACCGGAAGCTCAAACTGTTTGTGAACCTTTAACCACCATTGTAATGCAAATAGGCTATTTAACCAACAAGAACCAATACTCCGTCTCCATGTGACAATTCTACATCATGGTACAAGCATTATAAAATATGAAGTAGACCAATGTTAACCCAAACGCCTCAATGGCTCCTGCAAATTGCGAGCTAAGGGGGATTCGGATGTACGAACATTAAACTAAATATATGTCTCCAACCCACGATTATACAAAGCAGAAAGCATCCATAGAAGCTCATGTATCCTAATTTGTTCCTGAACTATCAATTAATTTAGGAACAAAGTAAAAATCTCATCTTTTCATGTACCCAACAAAGAGGTAAGGAGGGGATCGGATGTACGCTGCCTTACCCTTGTGTTAGCAACACAAAGAGGCCTTTTCCTAATGACCCAATATGAAAATTGTGTCAAAAACTGCATCGAATGACCGCTACTTCACAAGAGAAAGAAGCGCATTAATGACCCACCTCAAATTTATTCAAAACATACAGAATTACACATTCAAATCCCCAGAAAACACACTAAAACCCCGACGATTCTACAAAAAAAAAAAAAAAAAATCACCTGAATAGAATCAGCATCAGTCTCCTGAGATTCCAGAACTTCAGGAGCAGCAAAAATTTTGAAACTTGTGGAAGAAGATGAGGTAATATGTGAGAATTGATGATGTTTAAGGGTTTTTTTAAGGTTTGAAAGAGCAGAAGGAAATGGGGTAATGGAGAAATGAGGTGTAGATGGTATGGAAGAAGATTTGGAGAGTGTAAGTGGAGTAAAAGCAATG
This sequence comes from Silene noctiflora, assembly GCA_009801015.1. Classification (NCBI taxonomy): domain Eukaryota; kingdom Viridiplantae; phylum Streptophyta; class Magnoliopsida; order Caryophyllales; family Caryophyllaceae; genus Silene; species Silene noctiflora. Next base: position 243,531 of record VHZZ01000176.1, read on the forward strand.
GTGGAAATGGTAGAAGTAGCCATTGTTGTTGCCATTTCTTCTACTCTTGCTTGGTTCAATGGCAATACTATGCTCTCCCTAGCCTTTGTTTATAGGATTGTGTTATCCAAAAGAATTCGACCATTTATTGCCCGTAAACCTGGTAAATGTTTAATCGGGTCGGTTTAGGTCGGTTTTGGTTTGTTTGGGTTTGCGACTGGTTAGGTCGGGGTAGAGTTACTTCGAGTTCAGGTTGTTTCGCGTGGATTGTTATCAAGTTGTAGAGAGAACAATCAGTATGCGATAATAAATATTTGATTGTGTTGAATAAGGTCGGTCAATTCGGGGGGTTCTCAATTCAGGTGCGGGTCGGGTTCGTGTCGAGTTGTTCAGGTCAAGTTAGTTTTCGTGGAAGGATCAATCTTTCGCTACTTTACTAGTTACATACTCAGCTAGATATCGAACGAGATCAGATTCAGAGATCGTTATTGATCTTGTAAACGCTGATTATTTATTCCAACGTTAATTATATCAAAGTTTTTCCTCAAAATAAAATATTAAATGATCGTACTCATCAAAGAAACCTTTTCAAATTCCGAACCTTTATATTATCATACACTAAAATAACATTAAATTAAAATCATTAATTAATCACCTTTAAAAACGTCCAATTTGTCCTAAATTTAATTAGATTAACCTTTGTATAACCCTTTAAAACCCCTTTTTATAAAAATCCCATCTTTTTACCTTTATCTTCTCTTTAATTTCTTCACCCAAAAGTCATCAAAATCAACTAATCATTCTAAAACTACCCAGAAATCCCAAAGTTTCAATCTTTATAATATATACTATTAGCAATTTTCTGGGTTTTTTTGGGTGTAAATCATTGAAAAATTGAAGAAAAATTAATTAATTTATCTGGGTTTTAGTTGTTCTTATTAATAATTAGGGTTTAATTAATTAGTAAAGATGTCTGGGATTGGTATAATATTAGATCTAATTAGGAAAAATCCCAACTTTTATTCAACACATACAATGCACTCTGTTGGTTCTTTTTCTGCTAAAGTTGCTGCTTCTGGAGCTGCTGCTTCTGTTTTTGCTGCATATCCTTTTGGGTTTAAGTCTTTTTTAGCAAGGTGATTATCTTTTTAATCTTTTAGTTAATGCTTATTGTATCTGATTTCGTATTGATGTTTGTTTTTGATATGTTGTGGTTATCTGTACATGGTTTCAATTCTTATCCTGTAATTTGCGGGAGCGATTGAGGCACTGGGGTAATGTTGTTGTCGTAAATCGAGGTTATATATACATGGTTTACTTACTGGTTGTAGTAAGATTGAATGTTTTAGGGGTAGTGTTATCTGTTATAGCTATGAGTGGAGTTGATTAATGGAACCGGAACGTTTCGGTTGATATTTACGCTCAAAGTGGGTGATATCAGTGTGTTGAGTTTGTAAAAAGAAAAAAGTTCCAAGCTTTTGTTAGCGGGAGCAATTGAGGCACTGGGGTAATATTGTTGAAAATCGAGCTTATCTGGACATGATATATACATGGTTTACTCTCTGGGTGTAGTTGTATTTATATTCCATAAATTGTTTATACATGATTGAGTGTTTCAGGAGTAGTGTTATGTGCTATAGGTGAGTGAAATTGATCAATGAATTGTTTTCGGTTGGATATTTTTGCTGAAAGTGGATGATATCAGTGTGTTGAGTTTGTAAAAAGAACAAAGTCCCAAGTTTTTGTTGGCGGGAGCAATTGAGACATTGAGGGGTAATGTTGTTGTAAATCGAGGTTATGTGGAAATGGTTTCAGTTCCTTAATTGGTTATACATGTATGAATGTGCAAATTGATGATATGTGGTTATAGTTTTATTTAAACGGGGGTAAGTGTGTAACATTGAATGTTTCGGTTGATATTGGTTGAAATGGGTTATATCAGTGTGGTGGTGTTGTAAAAAGAAGAAAGTTCCAAGCTTTTGTTAGCTTATGTGAAAACTGCTTAGTGAGCTTCTGTCAGAGAGACCAGAGGAGTGAACTTGGAGAGTGTTCACCTATAAAAGGCGAGATTGTCGATATGAGTTGTACTGTCAAGGGCTTGATCTACTTAATGGAAATATATCTCACTTTAGAAAAGTTATACGGGGTATGTGCTAAAGTAAATCCTATTGTGTTCACATACTTGTGAGTGTCCACATATATAAAAGCGGAGAAAGACAGAAACTTGACCAATTCGTAAATCACCATTGTCAATTGAAGTCAGAAACATAAAGTCCATTGACTTATAAATTATCATTGTTAATTGGTTTCTGGATGAAACTCTCATTGAGCTTGTGATGCGGAGGGTCTCTCTGCTGGGGTGCCGCTCAAATTCGTTTTATGTGAATTTTCAAAATGTATCAAATCCAATGACTGACCTAAGTTTTATCAATTTACACTGGACCTTTACGCAGTACATCTCTAGAGGGTTATTGTTCACCACGTTCGTCACAATCACCATTTTCAGATGGTTTTGGAATAGAATTCCCGTCGAACTCATAAAACAGAATTTGTCCCCTCTTAGGAGGTCTTACTCAAACCTGTTTTGGATTTTTGCAATGTATCAGAGCACTTGACTTCTTCGACCTAGGTTCGATGAACTTTAAGTTCCCAATCAATGCAACAATAGTTGGGACCTCACTTGTGAAGGGTTAGTTTTAACATATCTCATATTTTGTTCACCCACGCGTGAGTGTCACACATCCAATAAACTACGTAGAGTTGATCAATTCCTCGATTAATGTGTTACTTGCCCTGGTACCTTTTGTTTTGGGATAGAATCACATTTTACCTTGTGAAGTAGAAGATCTCCTCCTTGTGGGTGTGACTCAAACTCATTCTATGGATATTTTCACAGGATAAGTTCGCATAGAGCTCATTAGAGTTCATATAAGCTTTGTCTGACCAAGTAAGCAGAAATCAAATTTTCACCAATTAATCTCTGACATAGTTTAGCCTTATAACATCACAACTCATATAACCTTCACTGAGCATCTTGTAAGACGGGTAACCCGTCTTACTCGTACTCGTAAGATGAGATGTGTTGATATTTGGTGACACAACTTCATTTCAAGATTTACGACCCTGAGATGGGCTCGCCTGCTTATTTATAGATACTAGTTTATTTAATCCGTGGATTATGGTTTGAGTATATAGCTGGTTCAAGAAACAAACAAATCTATGTTGTTTATGTGGTGCAGTTATGGACAGAGCCAGATTTTCTTTCATTATCAATGCAAACTTACAAGGAACATAATCAAATTTGTAATATCCTTCACCGCCATATACATGGATAATCCATGGGGTGTTGAGCATTGTGTCAGCCTGAGTATCGGTGGTGAACTGTAGAATTAGAGCAATACTTTATCTATACTTGTATCTAAATAAATTCCAAAATTTTGTTGCTCTTGATGCGATGCTCATGACAGCAAAAAGAATTGTAGAATGTAGAGCATCATCTGTTACTCACTTACTCCTTATATTTACACGTCTTCTTCCTTGCTTTATTTTACTTGTTCATTAAGTAATTTTCATTGAAGGTGTATGTAGCCTAATTTTGCTTTCAATACTGTTCTGATAATGTTGACTGAGTGTATTTTTCTTATATGTGGCGTCCCGTAACTCCTGTTACAGGTATAGTTACAGTTGGTTGTGGTTTCAGACTTTTCACCTAATGAAATGCATATGTTGTATTTGCAGCAATAATATTGCGTACTGTGATGCTCCTGCAACATGGAGTGACGATCAAATATCTGGGAATCTTGAGGACCATGTCTCCAAGGTTCTTGAACTTCCTGGCTACAGTTTTGAACCTGATACTCAAACTCAATACATTGGAAAACTATACGATGTTGACCTAAAACCGCTTTTCTCAGCCTTTCATCCGAGGACATTTATGCTCACGACCTTGAGGTCTTTTTTGATGTATTATCTACCCCTCTTGGAGCCTCAGACTGCATTAGAAGACGACGATGATGAAGATTTCTTAGCTGATAATAAAGAAAACAGGCCTTTGGATCTTGTTACTCCCTTTCACAAGTCTGTAAAGCAAATCATTCGCGAGGTGAGTGATAATGTCAACGCTTTTCATTGAGTTTAATTTGTTGCCAATTGGTATGGCATCTGTGTGATTATGTATGAGGTTTCAACTAGTATACTTTATACGAATTAATACGTAGTACTGTAATATGCAAGGTGGTACATGTTCTGAAGCGCAAGTTTTTGCTTATATTCAACTATGTGAAAATATCAAATTCTGGTCTTAATAATTTACGAAAAAAACAAATATGGGTTTTCATCTGATCAGTAACATTCATTTTTCAAAACGAGTTACAAATATATTAATTCTCCTCTTTTTTTAGAAATGTTATAGTTTATGCTCCATTGTTATTTTCTTTTGCTAATTATGTTGCCTTGATTTCTCAGAGTACCGTCGTTACTACTAGAAGGGTATTGGAGAGACTAGCTGTCTCTTATGTCTCACAAAGAATGGCATGGAAGCTTCTCAAAGGTATGTCTGATGTAATATGTGAAAAACAAAGATTAGATTAGTGACGTTTGTTACTCCAATCTTGGGTGTATTTATTGATTAAAATCACACGCGAGACCATGTTATAGGATGCAAAATGATACTCCATATAACTTATGTTTTACAAAAGTCATTTATCGATTTTTTTCCTGTAGATGCTCCTAGGTCAGCAATGCGTAAGGCAGCACGAGGGTTGCCAACTACTGCTTACATGTGTGCCGTCACGAGGACTACTTTGAGAGGTTAATTATATAGTTTAAGTTTCTTATAAACTCCTGCGTTTTATTTAAGCTTTTGACTTTACCTTGATTTCTTCCTTTCTTGAATTGTATGCTCAAGCAGCCCACTGTCTTGGGGTGGCAGCATCTTGGATTGTTCAAGTTGGAGTCGACATTTATAGAACTCTCTACCGTTTGTTTAATTCTAAAGACGAGGTAGAGGACGTGAATATTAATGAAGAGCTTCGAATCCTTAGTACCAGGATCTTTGGTGCTTCTGTGAGGTGCACTGCTTCGTTGCTGTTTGCCGCCATTGGGGCAGGGATTGGTGCGACCTGCATACGCCCTTCACTTGGTCAATGGGTTGGTAAGTGCTCCTATGATTCCGTTATTATTTATTCCTTAAAATAAAGAATTTTTTTTCCACAAACTGGCTTCTTTATGCAAATACAGCGAACAGAAGAAACTACTACTTGTCTACGTAACTTTTAAGCTTCTTTTTGGCGACCAACAAAAATAATCATTTATATTCTAAATTCTACAGGCTGTGCTGCTGGAGATTTGGCGGGTCCTATAATAGTAGGTATTTGCTTTGACAAGCTTATTCATGTTGAGGTGTAGATTCTCCGGTTTCTGCTCATTACTCCTACCTCGGGGCCAAGATTCAGCTGTATTCAAGCATTTTTTTTCCACATACCTCAACATGATGCAAAGAAAACTAGTCATTAACCGAAAGGTTAGTTGCATCCGAGAATGCCCCCCTTTAATTATTGGCTGTGACTTGCAGACTGTGACGAAGATCTTTTCCTTGTTATAAACTCTGAATTAAGACTCACACTGATTCTGCTGACTCTTTTTAGTTCTCGTTTTCCTTTTCTTACACCTACTATTTGTTGCCATTTTTGACGATTTATTGTTTCAAATGATATTATAGCAGTGAGATTTATTGCTTAGCATGTTGCATCCTGATGTTTCTCTTGTATTGTTGTGAGAGTTTTGTGGTCTTTGTGCTACGAGTCAGGTAACTTCTGTTATCGTTCTCGCCTATAGATGGTTGGTTAGTGTTGCTGTGTATGTTGCTTTGGCATCCCTGTGAATGCGTAACAGTTGTGTGAAGGACTGAAGGGTGAACCATATAGCATAGTTTCTTGCTGATCTGGTATGGCGGAGTCGCTCTTACAAATGGGTCAATGACGACAGTATGATTATTTTCTGACTTATATTGTATTGCGGTGCCAGTTACTATTGTAGTGCTAATTGGTCTACTATTGGCCGTATTGGTAATGACCTGTGAGTCAGCCTAGGACCGACTGTCTTGGTTTAGATATACGTCGAACATAGGAAAGATTTGAAGGGAAAACAATATTTGTCCGTTTCCCATCCCCTTCCCTCCCTTTTCCTTCTCGTTTTGTATCCAAACAAAGATAAGATATGAAAATGCAAATGTTTAGGCTGGGGACCATCTCTTCGTCGATGATAAGGGCTAGGTGAAGGACTTTATGTTCGTAATGGCGGTCAACCTTAGTAATTGGTGAAAGCTACGCACATAAGACGTAAGATTAGGAATATTCACTAGCTAGCTACCGATGAAGGATTCCATCGTCACTCACAAGCAACAAAGACTCCAAAGTTGGATGCTTTTCTGATGTTGAGGCGACGAAGATAGGACCAGAAAAAAGGTTATATTCTGCTGGTAAGTTACTTTGAATCTTCTTACAAAGATTTTAAAGAAAGTAGGTAAGCTGTCTTACTTGAAAGCTGGAACAACCTTGTGAGACTGTGACCCTTTGATAATTTTTGTACCCTACATTGGCATTCGGAAGGGGAAAACATCTGCAGCTTAAGACGGATATATCCGTCTTAAATGAGAATTTGCCAGCATCTACTGTTTATGTTTATGTTAGAGCTTGATTAGTTGAAATACGTGTCGTACAGAGGCAGAGTTTGTCATCCTGGTAAAAAGATGGTTGACTTGATAGTTGATAATCGTGGTTTGCATGTTATCATGTATCGGATAAACATTTGGTAGAAAAGTAGCGGTCGTGAATTCATCGTGATCCGAAAAATAAAAAGCATCTATTTCAATGAGAATAATCACAAAAATTATACAAAGGCTCGTATACTTTAATCTGTGAAGTGTGAACTAATCTAGATATCTAGTCGCCTCGGAAGAATTGTTGCAAGAATTTTAAGTATCCCAAATCATGACCACGGCAATGACACCGACTCCTAAAACGACGGCCAGTAACCTATAAAACGGCGTGTTAACGCCAACTCGATTATGAGGAGAATACCCTTTGGCCAAAAGATGGTTAATCGAAACATAAACAAAAACCCCACAAGCAATTCCCATAGAAATAGCATAGATCCAATCCGCTACTTTCCCCTCAGTCGTCTGATCGATAAGGATTCCAATCGCGACCCCAATTGGGCTCGAGATTGCAAAAGCAAAGGCGTAGATTGAGCACTGAAGGAAAGGTCGGTCGGGAATCATCCTTAGGAGGGCAATCGACATTGCGATTGCAGCGAATACTTTGTGAAGAGAGATTGTCCAAAGGGCTTTCCAAGCATCCGATTTGGTTTCTGATACTCCTATCGCGATGCCCTCAAAGACGGAATGGAAACACAGGGCGAATATTAGGAGAATTGTGTCTCCTAATGAACTTGCTGTTGCTAGCTTTGCATTATTAGGAGCATCACATGTAGGTTCATTTCCCTGTTACAGCATCAAACAATAGCCAAAGAGAAAACGTATTCAGTCGCTCAGTCTAAAGTGTCTCTTGAGTGACAGAGTACATTTCCGAGTAGTGTTATTAGTTCGTGAAGTAAATACCTGAGAATGAACTGCAGAATTTGTCTGCTGAGAAGTTTTATGACCCTCTGCAATTAGAAAACATATGAACTGCTTTAGTCACCAACTCGAAATTCGACAGGATTACCCAGACACCTCATAGACATTGTGGTTTGAGCGATAGATCGAATGTATGCAGCTCTACTCTTATCTTACGAACAAAGAGATTATTTCTAAATTACCGATAATAAATGTGTGCCGAGAGTATCAGGGAGACAGGGACAACCTCTAGCTCACAATATAAGAAGAGTACAACACATACAATTAAGAGAATTATTTGACGTGTTTTCATCTTAAGACAGATAACGTCGGAAAGGTCGTATTCATGTGGAATATGTAGACTAAAACATGACCAGAAATTCAGTAGCGTTGATTATAAGCAAAATCAATCTCTATGGTTACGGTAGTACACCTACTAGCTAACTTCAAAGCATATTAGTAGTTGTTAATTAATTAATTAACTTTGGTCTTGGCCAACAATTTTTGAATTTTGGAAGTATGTGCTACAAGATCAGAAGGTCTTGCTTAGGACGGTCACTATTCATCTTAAGCTTAAGATGGATAGTGACCCTCTCACACAAATGCAAGTGGGAGGCAAGTGGATATATCCATTTCCCACCCACTTGCATTTGTGTGAGAGACCACTATCCGTCTTAAGCTTAAGACTGATAGTGGCCGTCTAAAATAAGAATTTGTGCTAGAAGATATACTCCCTGGTATCCACCATATTTTTCTCGTTTCCTTTTTTCACAAAAAATAAGAAAATGAATTTGAACCACACAAAATACACTACCCTATATGCAAATGAATTTGGACCACACAAATCTTTCAGAAAAGTAAATAAAGAAGAAAACCCGAGTAATCCGAAAATAAAAATAAGGAAAAAATATAGTGAATAAGAGAGAGTATATTTTATTTTTAAATTGTTTATTAGCTAAATCAGAAATAAATAACCTTTTTTTAAGTCACTTGGAAAGTCAAATACGACGATTTTTAGGCTATTTGTACTTTTCACCCACTTATTAAAATCGATCGAGTTCTTTTATTTCTACATGATCAATGAAATAAGACGATTTTATGATTAATTTGATACATGTATTCATTAATTGTGATCCATTAAAAAAAAGGTAATTTTTCTAGAAATTAAAAAACCATTAAAATATTTTGTCATTACTTTAATGGATTACAAAACGAGTTAATAAATAATACGAGTACTAGTTATAAATTTTACCTAAAATGGTAAATATTATTCATTCTTCTATTTTATCTCATCCTTTCAAGTGAGGTAACCGAAGCCACCGACTTTCAAACTACCTCGAAAACTTTATATTAAATATATTTTATTATATCAACTATATTCAATTTACTCCCTCCGTCCCGGTCATTTGTTGTCCTTTGGTTTTAGCACAAAGACCAAGGAAAGAGGAAGGAGCCAATTATAACATGACAAGTGGACTAAATTGAAGGTGAAAGATAAAATTACTCATCAAATGCAATCCTAAAATAGAAAGGACAACAAATGACTGAGACACCCAAAATGGAAAAGGCCAACAAATGACCGGGACGGAGGGAGTAGTATATAAGCTCTAATTAGAAACAACTTTTCTAAGGTGATATCCTAAGTATCAACTCATTTATTCCCTATTTAGTGAAATTTTTCTCCAATTCATTCTTACATGAGCTTAAAATACACATTAGAAAAACCGAATTAGAAATCACAGACATACTAACCCATTAAAATTCAAAATAAATACAATAAAATTAAGAGTAAATTTGATTTTACTTTTGAAATCAATTTTTTTAAAATTAATCCATTTTGAAACTTTTTGCTAAAATTGCTCCCAAACTCCACTTTGAGTGAACAGAAGGTCTTGCTTAAGACGGATAGTGGCCCTCTCACACAAATGCAAGTGGGAGGCAAGTGGGTATATCCATTCTCCACCCACTTGCCTCCCACCTACATTTGTGTGAGAGATCACGGATAGTGGCCGTCTTAAATAAGAATTTGTGTTAAGTGAATTATTTCGTTTGTTTTTAAACTTATTCCGTTTTTTACCTGAGCTTAGAATACACATTAGAAAAACCGAATTAGAAATAACAGACATACAGACCCATTAAAATTCAAAATAAATACAATAAAATTAAGAAAAAAAATACCTTCAAGGCCATTGTTGGATACAGAAGCAGCAGCAGAATTATTACGTTTACTATAAACATGCAGAATAACACAATCAGCAAACATAGTAATCAAATACCCAGAACAAGCCAACATAAACGCAAAAGGGTATTCTTTCGTCGTCAAATCTTCAAAAGTTTCATTAGAATCACTTAAGAAATGCATCATCGCGGTTCCGAGGAAAACTCCGCCGGCGAATTGAGTCCCCAGGACTAAAAATGAATCATTCCATTTGATAAAGTATGGTGATATTCCTCCTAGGAATATTCCTAGAAAGACTAGGATTAGACAGTAGATTTTTACTAGAATTAGGGATTTTGAACGTAAATTAGGGTTTTGATCGGATGATTGAGTGTCGGTGTCGGAGACGGAGACGGTGTGGTGGAGGAGGGTGCAGAGGAGGAGGAAGGTGAAGGTGAGGGTATGGGAATTGGAAGGAGACATGTTTGAATTGGAAGGATTTTATTGTGTTTTGATGGATACTTTGATTTTTGTGTGGTTATATAACTACTCTTAATTTGTACTACAAACATAGGTGAAGAGGGTAAATAGTACGTTCCATGTTTTACCGCAAGTCTTAAACACGAGTATATCCGTCAAGTTGAAGACTAGATTTGGCCAATCGGGTCAACGGGCCGGGTCGGATCGGGTCGGATCGGGTCTTTTATTGATTTCGGGTTAATTCGGGTCATTTCGGGTTTCGGGTCTATTTCGAGTTTGTTCGTCGAGTCAGTTTCGGGTAACCAGGTCGAGTTATTTTGGGTCGGGTCATTTTCGGGTCATTGAATAAGGGAGAAAAAATTATTTCAAGTCTTTTCGGTTCAATTAGAGTTATGTTTTGTCGGGTCATTTTCGGGTTGGGTGGTTTCAGAACCGGGTCATTTTCGGGTTGGGTCAGTTACAAGTCAAGTGTTTGGGTCATGTTCGGGTCGGATCGGGTCTGCTCGGGTTTTCAGGTCACATTCGGGTGATGTAGTTCGGGTCATTTCGGGTCTCGGGCCAGCCTTTTCGAGTGGGGTCAATCGAGTCGGGTTACTTTTGTCAGGTCTATTGAAGACGAGTCAAATAATAATCAAGTGGGTAGATAAGACAAAAGCAGAACGTTACTCCCTAGTTCGGTAGGTATTGTACTTTTGTCTTATCTACACACTTGGGTATTACTTGACCCGTCTTCAGATCAGTGGCGAAGCCAGGATTTGAGTTCAGAGGCGAAAATTTTTGGGAGGCGGATGAGTAATAATATAAGGGACCCTCGAAAAAAACTCGAAAAATTTAACTACAAACTTCGAAAAACTCAACCGTCGGGGAGGGGAGGGGGTGACCGCCCCTGCTAGCCCCCCCTAGCTCCATCACTGCTTTAGATTGTGATGGATATATCTCAATGAGAATTTGTGCGATGTTTATTAAAGGGGTTTGACCTAAAATTTCAAATTTGGTGAGTAAATATTCTTTTTCGGATTCTAAATATGTTTAATTTAGTGGTGTAGATAGAAGTACAGTGAACATTAGCTCTTAGGTAAGTTAGGTTTGATTCCCTCCATCCTTTTATCGATTTTATACTCTAACATGCCCCTCACACGGATGTTCTTTAGCTTTGAAATGTTGATGCAATAGCAAGCCTCCTCATACCTGGTTTTAATAATATTTCACTTTAAAATGAGGGTAGTGAGATTTGAACCCGGTGTTAATCGCATTGGCTCTGATACTATGTTAAGAAACCATCTAACATATATGCTATTGCATCTGTTTATATTTTACTAAATACGCACTAAAATAATGGTTGCGAACTCTTATATTAATCAAAAATATTTCGCTACATTAACTTAGAAATATTCTTTGTATATACTACACATATACGTCAAATAAGTTAAAAGTTTTTTTTTTTTTTTTTTAAATAATGTAATAAAATTAGATTGAGTTAAAAGTTTTTTTTTTAATAAGGTGATAAAATTAGATTGATTCTATATTTTTTCGAATGATTGAGGTAAGTTGAAACTACCGGCTTTCAAATCACCTTAAAAGACTTGGACAAGAATGTCTAATAGAAGTCATAAAGTCAGCAACTTTGTTGACTTCACGAGAGCAGTGTTTAATTATTACTTCATGAAAAAAATTGAATATCTAATTTTACATTCTTGATAATATTATAAATTTTCCAAGGAATTTGCTAAATACTATGAATTAAGTTAAAAGGGTTTTAATTGAAGGATTTGATCTAATATGGAAAGGAAGGATTAGAGCCAGCAAATAGTGACACGACCTGATAACACGACACGAACCCGACACGAAGTTAGCGGGTTCGGGCTGAGACATTATGACCCATTTAAATAATTAGGTCGACACGTAAATTAAATGGGTTGGGCTAGGTTTGAGGTCTTACGACACAAACCCGAAACGAATAACCTATTTAATGAGTTAAAATGAAGTACTAGGCCACCACATCAAATTTTAAAAAAGAAAGTATTAGTTTTGTTTTCACACTTTGATTAAATCATCTTAGATGTGAACGGTTTGAAGATGTCATTTAGATTAACTAAGTCGTTTTGGCCTGAACACGTTATAAGGGTTAAATGGGTTGAGTAAGATAAAATTGAGTTTTTTAAAGATAAATGGGTTAGGGTTGAGCTATATGACCCGTTTAAGTAAATGAGTTGGATTAGGGTCGAGGGGTAGATGACCCATTCAGGGGCGGACCCACCTAGTAGCAAGGGGTGGCGTCCGCTATCCCAAACGTAACAAAATTGGTTAAGCGTACGAATTTTTGCTACCCTAAATATTGCTAAATAGTAGATAAGTATATATATGCCCATTATAAAAGCAAGAATCACCAAGTGGTTCCGTGGTAAAGGTTTTGGTTTCTACCTATGAGTCCCAGGATCAATTCTCATAATATGCATATTCATTATTTTTGCTACCCCAAATTTTACATTTTAAATCCGTCCCTGGACCCATTAATATGTGACACGAAACACGACACGACCTGTTTGTCAGGTTTAGAAAGGATAGGGTAAAATTAGTAGATAATTAAGAGAGGATTAAAAAGAGAAAGTGTAGTACAATGATGAGGTAATTAATTAAGGAAATATAAAGTATAAGATGTACTACAAGTTTGTAATTGGTTATTGCAAGTGCAAGTGCAAGTGCAAGTTGTGAAATGTATTATGTGAATGGCGACGCTTTTACACCAACCAATTGAACCACCTCTACATTTTGGTTACCAATCGTTGTATCCAAGTCGTCTCTTTTGGTCAGCGGTCAATGTGTCACACCGCGCATCCTTAATTCCACGTTAATACTCCCTCTGTCTCAATCATTTACTTCGTATTTATCTTTAGGTTTGACAAAGAAACCAAGGAAATAAATAACAGGTGGACTAAATTGAATGTTGAGAATCCAATTGACCAGTCATTTCTAAAATAAAATAAAACAAACAATTAATTGTATCGCTACAAAATAGAATAGACAAATAAATGGCCGGGATGGGGGAGTAGATCGGACTCTCTTGACTCTTTAGTCTTGTACTCCTTGTGCATTCTCAAATAGTAATCAATCTCGATATCATTACAGAAGGTTGAGCAAGTTTAGGTTCGGATACAAAACATATTTCATACAATCATTTGATCTGAATTTTTAGGTTTTATAATCGTGTTTGCATATAAAATAATAATTTTTTTATTATTTTTCAAATATAATATATAAATATTAATATTTTAATTAAAAAAATGATTTATTTTTTACCCATCGAGTTCGACCCTTAGTTAACGACTTTCAAATTTGAATTGAATGTCGTAGGGTGAGATTTTTGAGTCTTAACTAGGGATGACAATGGTCCGACCCAGACTCTAAAGGGTCTAAAATCAATGGACACATACTTGATTCCTGTACCCAACAGGACCGGGGCTGGGTCGGGTCAACCCGCGGGTGGTTGAGAAAGCACTTGTGCAATTCAGACCTGAGCCAACCCATTAGGGTCCAATCCGAAGGATCTTGGTCGGGTCCCCAACCTTGTCTTCCATAGTCTTAACCTTAGAAAACGGGTTGGGTTGAAATTTAACAGGTCTGGGTAAAACCGTAAAAGTGTAAAACGGATTGTTAGATTTTTGTTGGAGGGCAAATTGGACATTTCGCCTCAATCTCAATCGTATCAGATTCGCCCCTATCATAACATACCTTTCTAGGGTTCGTCGGAATAATTAGGGTTTTCAATTTCTATCCCCAAAAACCCAAAAATTTTCGTATCAAATCGACAATCAAAAGCTTGTTGATTGAAGATACACTGGGCTTAATCGCCCTGTGATTGCGAAAATCGATGATCGTCACTGTTCCATGGACCAATCCTCTCCCCACTCTACTTCTCCTGTTGATCAAGATGAATGGGGTATTTCAATTTCATCATTTCCCCTCTTTTAATCTCATTATCCAATTTCCGATAATTTTGTTTTTGGTTATGATTTTGTTATCTAATGTTTAGTTAGGGTTTGCTTCGATCAGTAGCGGAACCAGGATTTCTAGTTAGTTAGAAGGCGGAAATTTTTGGGATGAATTATTAGTGAAATACAGTAATGTGGAAATTTATCGAAAAATTTGACTACAGTTTTCTAATTTTCATTGCTCGGCTATGATAATCAAACGTAGTAGTTATCCGATATATGGGTGCGTGCATAAGTGTTGGACTCGGCTATTTTTATAGCAATATGCATATTTCGACTATGTTAGTCAGACTTAGAAGTTATCCGATATACGGGTGTGTGTGTATAAGTGTTGAACTCGGCTATTTTTATAACAATATGCATATTTTGGCTTAAAATGAGATGTCTAAGGGTGAGTGTTCTACAGCCAGAGTAACATAGTTGCTTGGGTTGCCCCTGTAGCCCCTTTAGTTCAGCCACTGTTTTGTTGGGAGTTTGGGGTTTATGGTATTAAGTTTCACTAATCACGGTTCACCTTGGCGGAAGAAACTTAGAGCAAGTACTTGATGTTGTAGTGTCTTGCAAAGAACCTTGCTTTGAGGTGATCATGAGACGGTTCATTGTAGGAGAGCTTGATTTTGTAGTGGTAGTTGATTGTGTAACAGGTTTGGTGTCTTGTGTGGGTTTGCTTTATCAACTTTGTGAAAGCGCAGGATCTGTATATTATTGCTTTGATGTTGGTTTAGCATTGGTTTTATCGTGGGATGGGGTGAGACCGTCAGTATTTGGATTTTTAAAGGTTCTTGAAGAACAACTTGTTGATTTTTGAAAGACATGTTCCAGTTTCTTGTTGTTTTGAATTGATCGGAGGAAATTTGATCATTGTTGAAGAAGAAATTTGAGAAATGTCTCCTGTTGAAATTTGTTAAGGAAACTTTGTCATCTATTCCCGGCCTCTTGAGCAATGGTACTCCGCAATACTTTGCCAATCAATAGTAGTTGGGGAAACTCAATAGGGTGTCGTGCGATGTCCTTGCCAAAGCATTAGTAGCATCTGTTTGAGGAACTTTGGACTATGAACACGTAAAACATATATTTGTTCAGTTGAGATTGGAAGACCGAGAGACTATTTCCAAAGGATATTGTGAACAAGATGATTAGGGATTAAGGCAGTAAGGTCATGATGCAGAAAATAGTATTGTCATTTATTCATTTTATTGTTTATTGAATTCTGTAGGAGAATGTTTCATATGCCAGTTTGTGCAGTTTACACTTCTGTGAGCCACTTTCGTCGTGTTCTTTTCTATATTACTCATTTTGTCGTCGTTGCAGTCTCTTTGTCCTGTGGTGTTACTGCACATAGTCATAGTAGTTAGTATTTTGGTATATATAATTACTTTTCATCCTTCATACAGATACTGAAGGCTTTGTAATTCCCAGCTTCGGAATCGAAAGCCCTGATCACAGTAATTTTGAGGCATTGAAAGTAGAGGATTCCAAGAACCCTCCAGTCGAAGTATGTTATTTTTTCTTTTTCTTTTTTTTTTTTTTTTTTTTTTATGGGGAAGGGGGCTGTCTTGCTTGACGCCCTTATTCTTGTATATGGTTTTGGATTTTAATGTAGTCAAAAATTTACTACTATCAGGTTTGGTTTCTGATGGAATCATGCAAAGTAGTTAAGTAACTCACTAATGGGCGCAATTGTTTATTTGAAGTGGCAATCATTCGATGGTCATCCGGAAGCTCTCCTGTAGTGTTGGAGTGTTGTCAACACTGGTGTTACTTACGTTTTCTCACTGCTAAAAAATCTTTCTTTAATTGGCAGGATACTCGGGAACATATCTACTTGGGACCCCACGGTGCTCCTCCTCAACCAAAGCAAGAGCCAAATCCTTCTACCAGTCGAAAGCAACGCTTCAAACAGAAGCTCAAAGAAGCAGATAAGAAAACCAGCAGCTCAGGGCGAGAGAATAAAGTTGAGACTTTGAGAGAGCTTATTGGTGGAGGCGGTAAAACAAGTGCAAAGATGTCCAGAGGTTCAGCCAAGGAGTGGCTCGACCCACACTGCGATGAATCCCTCTTTAACCGTTTGAAGTCTCAGTAACAGACGAGTTTGACTGTTGTAGAGAACAATTTCCAAAGGGATCATATATACTTGTTTACTTTAAGTTGAAGAGAGCGGCTACTTTTAGCTACAAGACTGTTTAATCTATATTAGCGTACGTTGGTTATAAGTATATGGTTGTGTCTGCACATCTACGTATAACCTGCTGCATTAGTACTTTCGACTCAAAGATCGGTACCAAAAATACCAGGTGAGGCCCGCGGTATAGTTTGGGAAAATAAGGTTCCTATCTGCAATAGGTATGTCATTTGAGTTCGGTATCAATATGAGACTGACTTGGCTCAAGGGAAATTACTCCAATCCAAATGCTATTCCCTAGAAACCTCGCTAAATTGTTGTTTGAGAAACTTGCGCCTGGACTGGTGTTAAAAGGGTGTGTAGCGTGTACACATGCGTGTATTATACACCGTTCACAGAGCCGCTCACAGGTTCAACATAAATTCTGTTTTTTTTTTTAGCAGATTCGGATTTGGTCTGTCAAGAAGTCGGATTTATTTTAGATGATTTTGAATGAGATACAAAACATAATCCACTGCCAGGCCTCTTGAGGCCGGTGTTACATCCCAGATTCTTCTCAGGCGCACTTGCGCTTTCTGAAACTGTAATCCTGCAACCTTCTAATAAACCTTTGATTTGACAGCTAAAAACCAACAGTTTTACTTGGGCACTCGCGGAAAGTACATGACAAATTAGAAGTGAACTCAGGCGAGGCCTTGGCCTTAGATTTCAAAAAATCCTAGACACAAACACATTCTCATACACGGCAGACACTATATCGCCAACAAACTTACACCAGTATCTATCTTGCTCGCCTAAACAAAACTAGTCATTTTCTGGTCAATATATAGCAGCAAAAGTGGCTGGCAAAACAATAACCGAGATCAGAACAGTACACAACCGCCCATGCCTTGAACCTGAGGAATAAGCCTGCGGCTGTCTTGAACCTCCAAGGATTGGCCACTGATTTTCTTTCTCTGAAAGAATACTAATGGTTATTGATCTTGTACCCTATTTGCCTACGAGGCCCATAAATTCCAACCCAGATGCCGAGGGCGTTAATCCAAGAGGAGAGAGGTACTCGGTTTTGTAAAATCTGCTAAGGTGTCTCATTCCATTGTCGCATAAAATTGTTACAATTGTATGGCCCGGACCAAGGGCTTGTGCCACCCTCACAGCTCCCACACAATTCATTGCTGAAGAGCTACCTAAGAAAAGGCCATCTTTCTTCAAAAGATACCTAACAAAAGTACAGGTTCGATCGAAACAGATAATTTAGGCATAAAAGGAATAAAGAAGAATACTTATTACTCCCTTTGACCAAGCCAATAGTTTACGGTTGCTTAAGAATCAGTTTTTTTAACGTAAGCACATACAAGTGAGATCCATGTCTAAATGACGCGTAAACTACTACTGGATCAAACAAAAAATGAAAATATGTAAAACTATTGGTCGGGAAATTCTGCATAAATTTGAAATCGTCAAGGTAATAAGCTAAGTAGCTAACCTGGACATCTCAACAGCTTCCTTGTCTGTTCCTCGGAAAGCACCATCTAGCTTGGCCATCATGAAATTCTGGGTTAACCTGTTGATGCCAATCCCTTCAGTTATAGAGTCAAAGGGATTTCTTAGCCTCTTTCCCTCCGCCTCCTCTTTCGTATACATCACCCCCCTTGTTACTCGATTGAACAAGCCAGAGCCAGGAGGGTCAATCAGGAAACACTTTATATTTGCATCTTTTTCCTGGCAGGCAGTGCAAATTAAAGTAACTTTTCAATAATAAGTCGAAATAGCTGTCTCATTTGCATGTCAGGTTAACTCTCTTTCAAAAGGTTCTCACACATTTTTCTGATCACTCTTTATTTGTCTATCTTAAGCCTTAACCAACTTATTTCATTATTATTTCCGATTTTTTTACACGTAATTCTTTTCAGTGCTTCATTTCATAATCATGGTTCCAAACAATGATGCATTTTGCACACCCAAATTATTTAGAACTCAGGCTCAGTTGTTATTGTATAAGAAAAGAGCTGATGACTAATTTAAAGTGGGATTTACCTTGAGAAACTGGGAGATACCAGCTACTGTGCCTCCTGTTCCAGCTGCGGCTACAAATGCATGCAGCTTTCCGTCAGTTTGCTCCCATATTTCCGGCCCGGTACCCTCATAGTGTGCTCGAAAATTAGCCAAATTCTCAAATTGGTCAGCAAAGAAACCTCCAGTACATTCATTTGAGAATATGTAACTTTTCTTCTCTTCAATTGTTTCACCATTCATGAACTCGTGTTCCTTTATAGGTCTTTGATCGCTTTTAGAGCGCATGGCTGCCAATTCATTCGCTTCGGCAGCTCGTCTTCTAGCCACATTGACAAAGTGGTCTCTGTGCGTGATAGAAACTGGCCTGACTCGCTCAACAGTTGCTCCAAGAGCTTCAATGATCTGAGACTGAAATATGTATGGTGGGGAGGACATATACCAAGCACAGTTAGTCTTCTGCTAAAAATCGTGAGATATACAATTAGCAAGAGGTTAAGACGTGTATTAAATATTTAAATGTATTAATGAATTATTAGTAGATAAATGAAGTGGTCCACCAAGAATACTATTTGAGAGCCTCATTTGAGAATTTGTGAAGTAATAATGAGAAAAGAAGTACAACTAGGAACTTTGCTTCTTCGCACTATTAGAGAGTTCTGAACATACTTTCTCGATAGCGGCATCATCTGGAATCACGACATGACATTTGCATCCATAAGCAGGAGCCACCGTCGCAAGACTGATAGCAGTACTTCCAGCACTACCTTCTGTAACAACTCCACCTTGAGCTAGAAGCCCAGAAGCAAAAGCCTGAAAATGTCAGCAGAATATATGCATCCCTCATACATAACAAATTGCGATAGAATCAAGAGAACAACGACAAGACAGGCTCAAGGACAACACATCTGAAACTTATATTGTGTTATATAAGTTGACATACCTCTTCAATGATTTTGACAGCAACCCTATCCTTTACACTTCCCCCTGGATTCAAGAACTCAGCCTTCCCAAGAATCTGTTCAACCAGAATCACAGAATCAGCAGAAACCATTTACGAAATTAATAGTTCCATAAAGAAGGTAATCCAGTAGTCATGCCATGAGTGCATGACAAGATGAAAAATAAACAATGTTCACAACTGCATTATACTGGTCCAAACATATTGGATCGATGTAACGTTCTTTTGAAGACAAATCATCATCTTCATTAACCCATTACGTTCTTTTTAAAACAACTATATAGAAATCAAACTACTGAAAAAGACTTCCATACACTCAGAGAAACAGTTTGTAAATTTGAGAATAACTCAAGGACTTTCCTTTCGGAATTTATATTCAGTCCCGGACTCCGAGTCCCTGACTCTGTTCCTGATCTCTAAAGTGCAACTTCCCCAAAGAATTTTCCCTACAGAAACTTACTTTTATTCATCTACAACGACACACATTTCACAGATAGTAAAAAAAATAAAAAATAAGAAACCACTTTACTGAGGGTTGTTAAAACCAGAAAAATTTCACCTAAAATACCCCCTACACATGGTTTTTTCGCTTCACGACAATTCAATGCTCAATGTATTTCTTCAGTTCAATAACAAGACCTTCCCTCGTTATTTATCCAACAATGTTAGCTATTCCATGTAATTCTAAAATGAACCAAGCAAAACCCCATGTAAATGTCCATTCAATGTTTGGACTTTGGACGGCCAAAGAATAAGCTTTCTAAGCTCAGTTGGGAAAAAAGTGCAATAACAAAGTAAACAAACTATTCCACTCCCCTTCAACAAACTCCAAGGCATTATCAGTGCCAACTCCCTTGATCTCCTTCTCAGATTGACTTCGAATAAGTTTAAAAATTGAATATAAACCCGATGGAGGCATTGAACGCTACAAAGCCAGACTTGTGGTTCAAGGGTTCAGGCAACAACATGAGGTTAGCTATCAAAAAACTTTTGCCCCGGTTGCTATTTGCTACTGTAAGAGCTCTTAAAGGGTGGTTCATTTGCCAAATGGATGTCATCAACGCCTTTCAAGGGGAAGTGTACATGAAAATTCCTCACGGATATTCTACTGAATTAGATCATCCGAGAGGTTTCGCTTGGGTGACAAAGTGTGTAAACACAACAAGTCCCTCTATAGCCTTAAACACGCCCCGAGTGTCCGAGACAGCAGTATTCTAAACTCTCTACCACATTACAAGGCTATGGATTCAAGCAATCGCGAGCTGATCATTCCATGTTTGTCAATCAAACACCTCATCACACCATTGTGATCCTGATATATACGGATGACATGCTCAACTCTGGTATAACTATATAGCAATTCAGTAACATAAATAATTGACATTGACCGAGACGAGGCTGCTACTCCCTCGTTCCCAATCATTTGTTTACATTCGATTAAAATACTCCTCACAGATAATATAAAATGTAAACAAAGGACCGAGACAAAGAGATTATAAAATTCAAATACTAGAACAATCCATATGCTCTTACTGTCCCTGCTCATTTATTTACCTTTGATTAAAATACGTCAATAAAAAAAGCAAACAAATAATTACGACAGGGAATAACATAAACTCGATAAAAAGGTAAAGAAACAAAACCTCACAACCAGTAGCATCAGAAAGACTATTAATCCTGATCAAAGGTGTGTTACCAATAGCCCCAACAATTCCAGAAACAAGTTTTCTGGGTTTATTATGTGATTTGAGTTTGGTAATTTTCTGGGTTCGTTTATTGATGATGAAGTAAGATATGGCGGTTAAAGAGAGGGAAACAATGGCTATACAACTAACTATACTGCCATGGCTGCACTTCTCATGCGCCATGGTTTAGTTTCTGTGTTCAACCCTCACTAAAAGTTCTGGGTTTGGTTGAAGTTTGGGTGTTAATTTTACGACCCAAAGTACTCACATTAGTGATGTTATGTGAAGTTAAACCTGTTAAAAGATGACCCGACTCGAAATATCTATTGAAATTCGCCCGAAAATAACTAGCTTTTTTCAGCCCGAAAAGGCGAAAATGACCCAATCCGATAATAACCCGTATATTTAGGGTTAAGACCCACCCGACCTATAAATAGGTAAATTTATATTTTTTTAAAAAGTATTTAAAAGGAGTAAACTAATGTAAAAAACTAAGCTTTCAAATTTTTGAATAAAATGTACTTGCATTTATTTTAAAATATAATTTTACCACTTGATTAATTTAATCAAATGATTATCATGTAAAATAGTCATTGCTTGTCATGTACGTGTAACAATCTTCGAGCTTATGTGTCAGCCCGTGGTTGAAAGTTCAATTTTTTATTATTTAAGTGCATGCCCCCACCCATGTTCAGTCACCATATTTCTTTTAGAAGAATCAATTTTGATATTCATTGTCAATATCATTAACATATRAATACCATCACGTATATATTAAAGTAAAATAATTTGCAAAATTGAGAGGCAGTTAAAAAAATTATTGCAAAAAAAACAAGGTTAGTGAAAAATAATTGCAACCAAATCAAGATTAGTGAAAAATCCATATCACGACATCCTAATTTATTTATTTTAGAAAAATCATTGGTTATATCAAATAAAATTAAGGGCCATAAAATGAATGAAAAATAGATACTCCAATTGTACTAAAAATAATAGAAAAATATTAATTATAGTTCAAAATATGTAAAAAAACTGAATGTTAAAATTACTGGCAATGAAAAAAATGCTAGAAAAAATATTAAAAAATAACAAAATAAAAATTAGAAAAATAATTAAAGATTAGTGAAAAATAATTTGAAATTAGAAAAACAGTAAAATAATGAAAAAAAATAATTGCATGAAACAGAAAGTATAGAAAATAAAAATCACTATACGAAAATACTAAAACCTCGATATTTTTATAATTAATAACTACTTTTGATTGACTGTAAGTGTCACCATATGAGATGTGAAWTAAATTTTWCGAGTAGATTTAAAGTGATAGTTTTGACTTTTGATTAGCCGTCGAGAATTAAGGTGATTAGGCGRGTCAGGGAGGCGCTTGAATTAATAAAATGAGAATTAAGGCGACGGTGTGATATGTGATTTTTTGTTAGTTTTTGCAAGTACAAAGGGAATTGGGGAAGAGTTAAGACGATGAGAATAGATAGAGTTTGTAGGGTTCAATTAGTGGAGTGAAACAAAGATGTGTTTGTAGAGTTGCCAAGCCCATTTATTTGGCAATTCATCTTTTTAAGACGGATATATTTGTCTAAGATTAAAACGGTTAAATTTAGGACGGAATAATTTATGCTTATTTGGACGGGTTAAATTTAAAACGGACATTTTACTTTTGTCTCATGTAACGTATTTCACCAGTGAGCCTGACTTTTAGTTCTTCTATGTTTGTAGACTGTAGTGTTTGTGAAATAGGCTACTAA
>VHZZ01000177.1:8025-37205 GCA_009801015.1 Silene noctiflora
AATTCAATGACTTGGCTCATTATGCAAGCAAGTTCGTGAGAGATGAAACCGACCGAGTATACTTCTACAAGTCCAAGCTCAACCCCAAGATATCATGCATGGTCCGGAGAAATTCTTCTACCTTTGTAGATGTTTATGATGACGTCATTTGGGCGGAAAGTTTATTAAAGGCTATTGAAGAAGATGCTAAGCCTGAGGTTCCCTCTAACTCTTTCCGATCAAGCTTTCAAGGCAAGAGGTCTTTTGAATCCTCTTCGCCCTCTTCTTACTCCAACAAGAAGCGTTTCCTCCCCAAGACTCAAGTTCTTCCAACAAGAAGCGTTTCCATTCTTATTTTTAATCTTGTTTTCACCTATTTTGTTGCCCGTGGTACTATTTTGTATTATAAATTATAAAATAATCTCATAATAAATTTATTGCAAAGTATGAGAAAAGTGGAGAGGCTATAATAACATGATAAGCTAAGATCGGCAACAAAACATCGTTTAGTTCATAGTAAAAAAAATAATCAAACATTTTAGTATTGAATTTAAGTATTACTCAAACATATTACACCCTCCACACACTTATTTTCACCCCATTTTAATAAAATACTCCTCTCTTTAGTAGAGAAATGGGGTGAAAATAATTACGTGGAGGAAGTAGTATTTAAGACGAAAATATCCGTCTTAAGCTTATTGTAAATCTCATGTTAGCGACGTAAAAAAAATCTCATGTATTGGGCTATTTAGTTAGTGGATCTATTTTCAAGAGATTCTAATAACTATATTTAAAGTGAAAATGAGATTTGGAGGAAAAAAACATGTTGTGATTGCTGTTTTATTATATTATATAGATATAGATTATTATCTTTTAACTAAGATATAATCTTTAATCATTATAATCTTTTTTTAACTAAATTATAATCTTTTAATTAAAATAAACAAAACTGGTATAGACCTAAAATTCTTATATGAAAGCCCGATAAATTAATATTATTAGTTTCTATAAAACAAACATAGCACATACTTAATTCGTATAAAAAAATTATGAACTGATATTATTAATTTCGTGACAAAAAAATCTTTAAAATTATTTGAGAAAATTTATAAATTGATCATTAGTTTTGTGGTAAAAACATATTTCATTAAAATACACTTTTCATGACTTTTTTTCAATTCTTTGATTAGTATTCTATTTCAATTTTTTATCCTTATATTAAAATATGAAAAATTAATAATATGTTAATTTTAAATCTATAAATAATAATCCCTCCATTCAACTCCACACTACACCTTTCTTTTTTCACGTTTGCCAACGCGGGTTTTACGCGGTAAATATCTTTAGCTACGTATTTACAAAAATTATAAAAGTTAGATATTAATAACGTATTCCTAAAGACGAATGACATAAGATCTCACATGAATATATTTTCACTAATGAATTGAGAGAAAATTGGAGTTAAATTGCTATTTGTGAATAGTGTGCAAAATAGATAAGTGTAGTGTGGAGTTGAATGGAGGGAGTACATTATAAGCTAAAAGATCTATCACATATAAATACCGTGCATGCATGCGCGCGGGAGGATTATTCATACTAGTGATATATTATAAAAATCGTATTCAAGGCTTTTAGCATGTTTATTTCACCAATGTACTAATCTAAGTGTTTGGTAACTAATATATTGAAACAATAGATTAAGCTTCAATCTACTTTGCTCCCTCCAATATATTCTGGGGTAATTGATTGAGTGTTTTGAAATGGTGTGTAATATATTGGATTTAGTCCATTATAGTGTTTGGTTTGTTAATTTTGAAACTCATTCCAATCCCCTAGAATCCCATTCTCTACTTGCTGCCAAAGTTCCCAACTTCATTATTCCCTCGTAAGTATTGAAGATTACCAAACAAAACAACTGTGAAGTGGCAGGAGTATCAAAATCCATTCCTCCCAAGTATGTATAAAACTCCAATCTATTCCATTCCACATTTGTGAACCAAACGACTCTTAGTATGTATATCGTAAAATATGAATACATCAACCATTTACTCATAGATATAGCAATTTATTAACATAAATTTGCTAATTACTAAACACTATTAAGTCTGCTAACTAAAATATAATAGACAAAATCTCGTGAATCCAATATGTCATTTATAATTTGCTTCATAAATCTATTTCTACTAATAGTCTGGAGAGTAACAAAACTAGCTTAATTTTATATAATTATATAAATATATATATATATATATATATATATATATATATATATATATATATTTTCTCTTAATTCGCAATTTCATATTATTCTTGATGAAACACATTAGACGATAAATAATTTTGGTCAAAGCAATAAACTTAGTAGTATGTACTTTTATTTTTAATAATATGTACGTGTTCCTTGGGTATCAGAAAAGAGATGAGGATCTTTATCAGCACATGTGTGGTGTGATACAGTTAGGCTAATCTTAAACACATAAGACTAAGAAATTAGGGTCCCATGCATATATATAATTAGTTATATGGACGTGATGAGTTAAAAGAAGAAGATCAGATTACATAATCTGCAGGTACAACCTTGATATCATAAGATACGGGGGGATGAATTCAGACCCTTTAGTCTGGAAAGCAAGATTGGAATCTCCTTAACCTTCGAAAGCAAGGATTGACCAACTACTCCATCCTCTTAATCATTACATTTAGTAGAATATTAATTAATCATTAGATTAAGTAGAAAACTTTTCGATTTAGTTAATATTAGGGTTCGAACATAGTTCATGAGTGTCGCTACTTTATGACCCTCGTTGATTCATATGTTTGTCTAACCTTAAACAAGTTTCATCAGGATGAGAGGTATTAGTTCATTTCACAACCTTAAACAAGTTTCATTCTAAAATTAATATTTACTCGATGGAGACATATTTCCTTTCACAAGCCTGAAGATATTGCATTCTCAAACTAATTAGTACTCATTCACTTATAACGTGTTTAATTCTTTGATTTTTTGTCCATGTTTGATGCTCATTATATGAGTCGGAGCTCTTCACAATAATTGAATATACAAAGGCCATGTTTTTTTGGTTGAAAAGAGCTAAACTGGACTCAACTGATCTGAACTTAATGGAGATGAATTGAACTGTGGTAGGAGTTAATTTGTGAAGAGATGAACTAAACTGAAATGAATTAAGCTGAACTAAACTCAACTTTGAACTAAATAGAGTTGAACTCAACTGAAATGAGCCGAAAGTAAGTACAACAAAACAGAGCCTAACTCTTCTGCAAAACAATCATATGGTACGAGATGTTCCTGATTTCAGAATATTTCATGATTAGTACAACTAATAAATTGATAAGTGCATATCATTATTATAAAATACTCCCTCCTATCCACTATTCTCTTCCCCTTTCTTTTTTCTACAAAAAATAAGAAAATAAATTTAGACCAAACAAAACACATTACCCCACATGCAAATGAATTTGGATCACATAAATATTCCAAAAAAGAAAAATAGAGAAGAAAACCTAAATAATTTATTTTATGAAATAGGGAAGAAAATAGAGGATTTAAAGGAGTATCATGTTATAAAGATAGCATTAGAGGTGGTAGTCATGTTGTTCGTGTAGGATTTGGTCATGTCATGTCATGTTATTTTGGGTCATGCGTGCGTCGAGGTTGGTTTGGAATTGCTTACAAGTCGAGATCGGGTCGGGTCATTCAAATAGATTTACTAGTTTGGGTAATATTTTGATCGGGTCCGGTCATTATCAGATTTGGTCATTTGGACAGTTTGTCAGGTCAATTTTTGAATATTTTATCAGTTGGAGTTGAGTTTTGGTCATTAGCTAGCGAAGTTAAAGGTTTGTTAAGTTTGAATATTTGTTGAAAAATAATTTGGTTCATTGATTTTTTTTTTTATTAACAGTATTTTGAATTATTACATTAAAATTGAAAAGTATAAGGTGCATTTAGGCCCTGTTTGGTAAACGGTATATTGGCCGATTTTTAGCATATTCAAAGGTTTTAGCATGTTTAACCAATCAATATGTTAATTTTAGTGTTTGGTAAACAACGTATTGAAACAACATATTTGGGGTCAATATGTTGCTTACCCCAGCATATTGTAAAGTAGGAAATTTTACTCATTTTACAAAGAAAACTAACAATCTACTAATCGTAATCTGTCAATTACCAAACACTCAAATTAATTATGCTAATTGTAATATGCTAGTCAAACCTTCTGATAAAATTTGTCATTTATAATTTGCTTTTCCAATCAACTTATACTGAAATTAATCCGCGGTTTACCAAAAAGGGCCTAACGTAATTTTTTTTTAACTGCAAGTCAAGAAAAGTATAACCCGAAACTTAACTGAATTGCTATTAACCCGAAACTGAAGCAAATGGGGATTTTGCAGGTGTAGCCTATAGCTTCAAAATGGTTGGGATGAGATGGATAATGGCATAATGGATCTCTGGAGCACAAGAAGCAATAGCAGGCTTGGGCATGGCAAAACATAAGATCCAAATGTAAATATTATTATGAAGAAAGCCCAAGCCTGAGTAAGATAAGGAATTGAAGCCTCACCTTTCATTTCCCTCTTTCTACATTTTCCTCAAGCACAGATAGATATTAGATAGAGAGAGAGAGAGAGCAAGTAACAGATAAACTGATTATCTTTACTTATCTGGGTTTATCCTATTTTCTCCTCTCACCTTCTAATTTCTAGTCTATACATTACTTTCTCACTTCTATAATCACCCAATTCTATAAAGGTACCATTTTTCTTATATTCAGTTTAATGTCAGGCTTATCAAATTCTGCCTTTGTCTAACCTACTGTATAATTTTATTAGGAGGTTCTGGTGTTATTAAGATTGTATGTTAGCTTATTTATTATGGGTTCTTCTTAATTTTTTCTGGGTATGTGTCAATTTTAAATTTTATTGATACTTTGTGCATAAAATCACTCAGAATTTAGTTTAGTACTTCTAAGTGATTATTCGGAATTTTCAGCTTTAATTTTGTACAATGTTGACAAATTATTGAATTATGTTGTGTAATTATTGCAAAATTCATTCTATTAATGTCATTTTTTTATTCTTTCATGTCGTGATTAGTGACATTGTATGTTATTATGAACCTTTTGATGAATTAACTTACTTGACTACTGAAATTGCTTGGTTTCAATGAAGTTTTTGCATGTTGGTCTGATGTTTCGTGTCGTAAGCGAAAAGCTTATCTTTGTTTTCCTTTTTAATGGATGAGGGCTTAATATAGAGGTTAGAGGCATTTTAGCTCACATTGGCCAAGTTTGTACTTTGATTTCAGCAAGCCTTCTTGCAAACCCTCCTTACGATAAAATAACGGAAAGCCACTAAAATGAATCCTTGTAGAAGTGAAAAAATTGGTTTTACTTGTACATTAGTGTAAGGCGGGTTTATGCAAGTATTTATGATCAGTTCTAAGTTCATTCTCTCTGAGAGAGTAGACTTGCCATTATGGTATTAATGTATTATACTATGGAGACATTTTGTATAGGACTGTTTTGGGTTGCTTGCCAGTTGCCACAGAAGCTTAACCTTATATTCACTATACAGAAACTCAGGAAGTGTCCTACACAGTTATACTATACTGTTATAGGTGAGGCTGTTGTTACTCATTTATATGCTGATTACTTGGGGATGCTGCAGTCTCGCCTATATGTAGTCATCCTAGCACTTTTTTTTTTTTTTTAGAAATTTCCCAATAAGTTAGGACATAGTTAAATTTATGTTAGACTCAACTACAAGTGTCAGACATGACACGGTATCGGAGTGTCTGGATGCGGCCATTTTATAAAAAAGTTTCAAGTTTTTAGTTTAAAATAGTGAGTCCTGCGTAGTTGATGCATCAGAGTGTAGGACGGGCAATAGTCGTCAAAAGTGAACTACAGAATTAACATAGATTTAAGTTAAGCCAATATGCCTTTCTTTAGGAATTGGATATGTAAATTGTAAAATTTACTTTGGTTTTTCTACCAATGGAGTATGGTGCTCAAAAGGAGATTAGGAGAAATTATGTCATCCATTATTATCCAACTAAAAGTTTCATGAATGACCACTTCAACACATACAGAAAATTCATCGTCAAGCAAGCATTTTAAAAATCTACATGAGTATTACAGCAATCTAAAATTTTTTTCTGATGAAGGCTCATGGTCACTTTTTTGCAGGTGCATAGGAATGATTTAACAGTCTCAACTCAAATTCCATAATTTTATGCACAAGACAGAATGACGCCAGTAATTCCTTCTACAGTGAGCAGTATTTCATTTGTGCCTGTTAATACCTTGTCAAGTAGGAAGAACAGGTGTTTTTCCAGATACAGCTACTATGGAAACTCCACAAAACAAGCATTATCCTCTCAGAGACTTTTCACAACTCTTCCACGAATCCCCATAGTTTTTCCACAATTGCGAAATGGGTCTGCTTCACATCAAACTATAAGAAAGCTGTCAGCCACAGACACAGATGTAGCAGTAGAGGAGAAAGATTCAGCCGTTGAAGTTGAAGCAAAGGA
This sequence comes from Silene noctiflora, assembly GCA_009801015.1. Lineage (NCBI taxonomy): Eukaryota > Viridiplantae > Streptophyta > Magnoliopsida > Caryophyllales > Caryophyllaceae > Silene > Silene noctiflora. The sequence continues at coordinate 14,564 of VHZZ01000177.1, forward strand.
GGATCCCTCTACTAAACCTGACGTTGGTACTGATGCTACTCGGGCCAGGCGGAGACAAGGAAGGAAGAGTGAGATGCCACCTGTAAAGGATGAGGACTTGGTTCCTGGGGCAATATTTAATGGAAAAGTGAGATCAATCCAGCCATTTGGTGCCTTTGTTGATTTTGGAGCATTTACAGATGGTTTGGTGCATGTCTCCAAATTGAGTGATAACTTTGTGAAGGATGTTAAAGATGTTGTTTCATTAGGACAAGAGGTTAAAGTGAGAGTAGTAGAAGTGAACACTGAAACCGGTAGAATATCGCTCTCAATGCGTGAGGATGATAGTAGCAGTAAGCCAACGCAAAACAAAGATGCAAACAGTGACACGACTAGGTCACCTAAAAGGAGCCCTAATAAGCCAGGTCAAAAGAGGGAAGATTTTAAGAAAGCCTCAAAGTTTGTGAAAGGCCAGGATCTTGTGGGAACTGTTAAAAATTTTGCACGGGCTGGTGCATTTATATCTCTTCCCGAGGACGAGGAGGGTTTTTTGCCGACATCAGAGGAGCCCAATGATGGTTTTAGAAATATAATGGGGAACACATCATTGAAGGTTGGACAAGAAGTTAATGTTCGCGTGCTGAGAATTGCAAGAGGCATAGTGACCTTAACCATGAAAAAGGAGAAAGATGCGCGAGAAATAGATTCCATTTTAAACCAGGGACCTGTTCACACAGCGACGAATCCCTTTGCAGCCGCTTTCCGTAGAAACAAGGATATTGCTGCATTTTTGGATGAGCGGGAAACAGTGAAGGAAGCTGCTGAAAGTTCATCACAGCCAGATTCTGTAGTTAAGGTGGAAGGCGCTGTAACTGGTGTCACAGAAGACAAAGATGAGGCGGCCTCCATAGAAAATGTAGCGGAAACAACTACTGGAGATGATGAAGGTGACTCTTTGACCAAAGATGATACTGAAGAAAGCTCTTTAACTGATATATCTCAGAACCTTAATGGTGAAGCTACTATCCAAGATGGAGATGTGGAGGCCAAGTCAGAAGAAGTTGATTCTGAGTTGACCCCGGTGGTAGATGAACAAAACAGCGGGAATGCTGATATATCTGCAGATGTAAATACCAATGAAGAAGTCACAATAACTAGCCAAGAAGAAGCTACTGTTGTTGAAGATAAAGTTGAAACCCCAATATCCGAGATTCCACAAGTGCCAGAAACTCAAGCTGAGGATGTTAGTTCTAAAGAGGACGTCTCAGTTGCAATCATGACAAATGAAGCTGAATTGGTGACGCCTATTCCTGAAGGCAATGGAAGTATAACTGACTCAAATGAATCTTCAGCTGAATTGGAGGCGCCTATTCCTGAAGGCAATGCCAAAGGTTCGTAGATTCATAGTTGTGCTCGTGTACTGGTTCTTTTACTCATTTGAAGCCAGAGACATTGCTCATAAGTCATAACACTCTTTGTTAGTTTCATATGAAGCTTTGCTCGCTGTAATGAAATTGGTTTGGGCTTATCTAGTTTTACGTTTAAATTATGCGGCGCCTTTTTAGCTTATAATGTACTAATACTTTAACATCTTTGAGTATGACAAGCAGTGAGGGTGTATTTGTTCTCGTGTTTTTTCCTTCTTTGCTCATTTCATGGCAGGTAAATAGTTACATGGATGCAGAATGGCTGAGGTCCCCCACCCGTGTCCCAAAAGAAAAGAAATACTTACAAAAAAGGGAAGAATAGCTATGGTTAGACCACTTACATGAGTATAAGACGGTACTTAAATGGTTTATTTGACCTTTCACGATGGCATATGTATTAAACAGTTTTTTTCATGAGACTGTTTCATTAGATTATCATCAGACTGATCTATATGATGGAGTGGTTCTTTCTTTGATTTCAGTTTTTTTTTTTTGTGTTATTGGTATATGGGTGGATTTTTAGTTAAATGGCCCAGTCTCAGATTATATTAATATGAGCCTCTCTCAAGAGACTAACTGGTATAAGTTTAAGCCAGATGAGCAACATATCAGATTTTAGCTTTGATGAACATGTAGCAAGTCAGAATTTTCCATCTATTTCCTTGGTGGTGAAAAATGGTTGTCCACGTTTCTCAATTTATTTATTTTCTGGTTTCAGCTGCTATCTCCCCTGCCCTTGTAAAGAAGCTACGAGACGAGACTGGAGCGGGGATGATGGATTGCAAGAAGGCGCTAGCTGAAATGGGAGGAGACATTGCTAAAGCCCAAGAATATCTTAGAAAGAAAGGATTGGCAAGTGCTGATAAAAAATCAAGCAGAACCACAGCTGAAGGGAGAATAGGCTCCTACATTCACGACAGTCGTATTGGCGTTCTTATTGAGGTGAACTGTGAAACGGATTTTGTTTCTAGGGGTGATATTTTTCGGGAACTCGTCGAGGATCTGGCCATGCAAGTGGCTGCCTACCCTCAAGTAGAGTATCTATCTACAGAAGATGTTCCCAAAGAAATTGTAGACAAGGAAACGGAAATTGAAATGCAGAAGGAAGATCTGTTATCTAAACCTGAACAATTTAGATCAAAAATAGTAGAAGGGCGGGTCAACAAGAGGCTTGGAGACTTGGCTTTACTTGAGCAACCATACATCAAGGATGATAAGGTGGCTGTGAAGGACTGGGTGAAGCAAACAATTGCAACAATCGGAGAAAACATTAAAGTGAGGAGGTTTATTAGATATAACCTTGGAGAGGGTTTGGAAAAGAAGAACCAGGATTTTGCTGCGGAGGTTGCTGCTCAAACAGCTGCTAAATCAGCACCTTCACCCGCACCTGCACCTATAAAAGAAGAGCCTGCTACAGTTGAAACAGAAAAGCCTGTCGAAAAGTAAGTTTTTGTATTGTTTATTGTGCTTTATTTCATGTTCATGCCTAGTTGACTGTAAATGGAGACACTTTCTTGTTTGTACCGTCTTTCCATGCTCGTTTACTCAGAAACATAAAATTTGGGCGCAGAACTTAGATAACCTAGAAAATTACTTGTTCCCGTGAGTTCTTCAAAATTCAAATTAGGGTATTAAATAAAGGTTGAGATTTGATCTCGTAATCGGTTGTCAGGGCCTGATCTTGATTGTAGCCTTAAAAATGTGGCCAATGCCGGCATACCAAAATTCATATTTCTCGATTGCTTTGCAGTGTCACAGGCAAGAATTAATTCCGTGATTGAAATTCCTCATCATGGCATCTAATCTTGCTGTATATATGTATTTAAAATTCACGGCGATTATCTTGGTTCTTGCACTTGAGTTCTATTACATCAATTCGCACATATTTGACATAGCTTCTTGTTTGTGTTAACATTTTCTTTTTTGTAAACAATGCTGTCGATGACTTGCCATACAGTGATACTCTCTGCTTTGTGCTATGGCAAAAATTTAAACATATATGAATATATCTTGTTGTGGTACTACCACACAATATGTTTTCATGTTCAGTCACAGATTATTGTAGGCATTAGACTCTGTGATAAGATTCTTCCGGGGTTTGCAACTGTGCATTAAATTTTCATGTATGTTTTGTTAATGCATAGTATTTGTCTTGGTAATGCAGTGAATCACATACAAAAAATAAAGCACGTGCACAAGCTAAGCATATTTTTCATCCATTTTTTCCTTCATGTTTCAAGTATTACTGAAAGAGTTGTTACTTGACATCAAAATAAATCTCAAGATTTTGTTTGAAAAAGATGAAGCATTTAGATGAATAATTAGAGTAATCTGATTTGTCAATTTCTTAGCCTCTCCCCTTTTGCACCCTATGGATAGTTAATTTCCCGAGGAGCTATGTTACTTAGATTGGGTACAGTTAACAAATACATGTCCAAGTATGTGACTCTGTAACTCGTCATGGCTCAAATATCGAGACATGGGTACTCTGCCCCCTACTCCCCTAATATTCAGACACGGGTACAGAACATGTCTTCAAAACAGAAATTCAATCGAAATAAACAAGTATTTGGATTTTTGCGACTGATACAGAGAGAGGTAACTGAGACACTAGACATGAAATCACCAAAAACTCTTTGTTTTGGTGCCCATGTCTAGACATGAAATCACCAAAAACTCTTTGTTTTGGTGCCCATGTCCTTGAGTGTTGTGTCGGATACAGGAGTGCCCCCTGAAGCGTAGAGGTGAAGTTACATAGCTAATGAGTCTTAATGAATATTGCAGAGTGGTAACAGTAGCAGTTTCTGCTGCCTTGGTTAAGCAATTGCGAGAAGAAACCGGAGCCGGTATGATGGATTGCAAGAAAGCTCTCTCAGAAACTGGTGGAGACTTTGAGAAGGCTCAGGATTATCTCAGAAAGAAGGGCCTTTCAAGTGCCGAAAAGAAATCGACTCGACTTGCTGCTGAGGGTAGAATTGGAACTTATATTCACGATGCCCGCATTGGAGTACTTATCGAAGTCAATTGTGAAACTGACTTTGTGGGTAGAAGTGAAAATTTCAAGGAGTTGGTGGATGATTTGGCAATGCAAGTTGCAGCTTGCCCACAAGTGCAGTATGTCTCGGTGGAGGATATACCTGAGAGCATCGTGAGCAAGGAAAAAGAGATCGAGATGCAAAGGGAAGACATTTTGTCAAAACCGGAGAATATTCGGGAGAAAATCGTGGAAGGCAGAATATCAAAGAGGCTCGGAGAACTTGCCCTTTTGGAGCAGGCCTACATAAAGAACGACAGTAGTTTAGTGAAGGATCTTGTGAAGCAAACAATTGCTGCACTTGGAGAAAACATTAAGGTGCGTCGCTTTACTCGTTTTACTCTTGGTGAGCAAACTGAAAGTACAAATGTAGAATCTGAAACATGAGATTAAGGAAGAACTGTTGCCCTTTATCATCTCGTATTTGAAGATGAAGAAAATATTGGCAAGATTTCGAGTTTAAATTTTTTACAGCGTTATGTGATGTGTCATTATAAGGCAGGTTTTGTTTTCGCATTTGTTTTATGTAATTAGTGTATCGCTACTCATCTGATCGGTTACAGAGAGAGGGCGTACATCTTCTCACTTGATCAATTGTATTTTTTAGTTGAGGAGAAAATGAGGTACTCCATTTTGTAAAGGTATTTCGAGGCATATGAAATTTTCATTCTTCAAGTGAATTGATAATGATTTACTGTATGTTTGTATAGGTTTACTGTAAATCGTCCATTGTTCAGTAAATGAGCAATCATTCTGTAAACATACAGATTCTGATATCATCTACTCCACAGATATGTAGATTATGTCTGTGATTTTATAAAGGGAGTTGAAACACCCTCTTCCACAGATTCTTCAAGGCCTTTCTTTCTTTTCAAAAGCGGTGACCAAGCTGGGGACAGGCAGCCCGCTATGCCATGGGACAGGCTGTGAGGCTGGTCTAGAATCAAGTCGTGTGCAGTTGTATTGCACCAGGCTGGCCTGCAGCCCAACTGCCACCTGTAAGTGGGTGGTTCACTTAATCTTTAACTGAGAGTATATACCATAAGAGGATGAAGAGGATATGTGGGAACGCCCATGCCTTACATACATATGTTTCTTTCGTACCAAAGTAGTTGGTGCGAGCGCTAAAGGCGCTCATCTCTTAAACTGGTCAGAGGTTCGACCCTTGACTCTTGTGAATGAAAAAACCAAACTTGAGAATAGTCTATCCATTTAGTTGTCTTCAGTCCTTAGTACTAGGAGATTACCCCACCTGTAGGCCGGGGATATTCCTGGATAACACCAAGGAGAAAAACATGTTTCTTTCATGTTGCCTGACAGACCGAGTAAATCTATCGACTTACAGACATTAAACATGTCTTTAAACAAGATCAAGTATTATATCTGCAATTACAAACCTTTCTTAGTTAAAAAACTTGTTCTCACTACATTACACAGTTAAATAAGAGCATTACCAATTTACCATACATACTTAAGTCTAAAACACCATAGGAAAGGCACAACTGGATAGACATACACAAGGGTTATATTTTGTACATACAATTCAGTTCCAAACATCGAGAACGAATTTTCCAGATAGCTAGGCACCCGCGAAGCATCAGCAGCTTGCATACCTTGAACTACATCATACAGCTTGCATACCTTGAACTACATCAGTATTGTCCCTCGAGAAAGTGATTGTTGGCTTGTTGCATTCCACGTTAAATGACTCCTTCTCAGTTAGTCGTCGCTAGATCTTGACGCTGCATTAAGTAGAATATACAATTAGCGTTTTATTATTTTTAACCATCGTGCACACAATTCTGAAAAATAGAAAATCTTGCACAAAAGTATAATTTTCATGTGAGCTAAAAGTTTTGACTAACGCATCAAACTGACTTACTGTACCGCTCGTGTTTCTTATATTAGGAAGTAGCTTGGTGATGGCTTCTAAAGTTCCCACAATAGTAAGACAAAATATACCGAACCACTTAATTGGTCATCGACCAGAGGCTTTGGACCACCGGGATAAATGATAAGGTTCAGTATGTAGAAAAGGAGGACAAAGAACTGAAGAAGCACAACTCTGTTAAATCAGCAGAGGATGAAAACATACCTAACCCAACTGCATCGGAACTCTTCATGATTCTCAGTCTCCTACAAGTATCTATGAACATTCTGCAAGGAGATAATTGACAATGTTAAGAAATGCTGAAACATGCTACAAAGTGATAAAGATAAGACAACAAATTAAAGAGAATGAACTCCATGTCATACAGTTCGTCCCCTTTCAATCATGAGACAAGATTTATCAAATACAAAACATTGTAAAAGTAGTGAGGAGAAAGATTAAGCAGGCAGAAGCGAAAAGAAAAGAAAAATTGGAAGATATCAAAGAAATACATACTTCCATGGAACATCGCCAACTAACATCCAGTCACCGTCTTTGTCTTCATATGTGAGAACATACTCAGAACGCTGAAGTTTATTGATTAATCTACCCTCACTACTTTCATCAAGGCAGGGGAGACCTTTGTTACCAGATTGACCTATATAAAATAAGGTAAGAGAGTTAGCACTAGTTGCTCACACATGGTGAATTGGCGACAAGAAACAATTGTCCTTGTTTATTAGATCAGTGCATAATTCCCCGCCCATATTAAGGTGAAGTGGTAAACTACAATCTCTGGTGATGTTTCTGAGATTATGATTAGAATTTTAATTGATAATTGGGCCGAGTGACCATGTCCATATCGAGGTAAATTTCAATACTTGATAATGTAACTGACATCAGAAATTCTCAACATGGTATTTGAAAGACAATGATAAAGAAACTTAGGACACATCTATGTGATGTGCAACACCACAATAAGGTTTGACAACACTGGTGGAGAGTAGTGAGTAGGTGTCTCGGCCTAGACAAGAAATTTTGAACACTTTGTCCAAAGCAAAATACCAAAAATTACAAAATTTTGTAAGCTAAAAGTTGAGGGGGGAACTCTTTCCACCTTGAAACTATCTATTGCAGTGCCTAGAGCTGAAAACACCAAGTTTCAAAAGAATCTTTAGATAGTCTCGATGAATCAGAAAATCGTACACTGACAATGATAGAGAACTTAAGAGCAACTCTGATGCAGCTTTCTGAAAGCTAATGCAAAGGAATCTTACCCATTGTAAAGCCGCTGAACATTTTTTCGAGAGCAGAGGAGAGACCTACATAGCTTCCATATGTTTTCAGATCGATTTTACGGAGGTAAGGAGCACCATCCATGCTAACCTTTATGTAATGACACTCAGATTCCAATTTGCAGTCTTGGCTGCCTTCAGTTTTTGGTGCAGTAATGGCCATAGAATTCTTTCGAAATGATCTGATTGGTGGCCATCCTACCACTTGCGCCCTGATAAACATTAATACGCACACTTAGGTAACCATCAATTGAAGTAAATTTTCATCAAATGTAGAATAGGAAACAACAAATACACTCCCTTCTGACCTCATTGGACAAAGTGGAGAACAAAAATGTTAAAAATTTAAACCCAATGTATGCATCATTGGTCTCAAGTCACAGAAAGTCAAATTCTGGTATTGTATCCTCTCACTGTGAGACTGTATATTTCAAAGCGATACGGTTTTGTACAAGACTTACTAACATAGAAGTAGAAATATCAAGCATCAACGATACAATACCTAGGAATCTAACAATTTCAACAAGTCCAAATATAATTAGGTAACACACATGATAAAACAGGCAAAAAGTAATGAAGGAAAAGGACATAAATTGATAGGTGTAACCACATACTTACAGAAAGAGATCCAAATCTAACAATTCAAACAACATATAAGTTTAAACCATAAGCTTAGATACGGAGGTGTTACAATGAAATACAAGGACTTTTGGATCATTGGGTGAGCTTCAGTGGCGGATTTTGGGGGGGAACTTTTAATTATCCACCATGAATACTTTCAACATTGAAAACATTGGCTCACAATATTATCTCTGTTTACCTAGTTAGTGAAATAAGTTACAACTTTGATCACAAATTTCTCATATTGTGATATATACCATAGGAACTTTGAAAAAATAATACTCGCTCTGTCTGAAACATTTGTTACCTTTAATTAAAATACTCTCACAAAGAATAAACTACATAACAAATGATTGGGACAGTGGGAGTATGAGCATAGTTGTTCCCAAAAATTTAACATGACAAATGTGGTAATGTTCCTTTACTAATTTTTGGAGAGATTAATATTCAAAGTTGACTATCAAAGACAAAACGAGACCATAATTTTGGGATCACCACAAATCTAACCGAACATCAGTTGAACAATAAAGTCAAGTCGGAACAATAAATTTGGATCCGAGTTAAAATTATTACATAAATAAATAAAGAATAGAGAAGAGACAATTACTTAGAAGAAGCAAGAGGAGCAGTCCTCTGAACAGAAACAGGAGAACTCTGCATCTTATTATCAGCAACTGCTTCAGATACAGCATTATTAAGCAAAACCCAGTTGTTGGAAGCTCCATTAATGGCAACAGAAAATCCCCTTTTTGCCCCTGAAACCATATGTTTAACTGCGTGGTTAACACCACTAAACTCATCATTACCAACATAACCATCATTAACGTTTACCCTTTCAGGAGATTCTGAGCCTGGTAACCCAAGCCTTAGCTCAGTTGCCTTAAAGTTTAGGCCTTTGCTTGCATTTTTCTCACTTAATTGTGATGTTTTGGTCTTTTCAGAGGCTAATTCAGCTGAAGAAACCTCTGTAAAACCTTTGTAACCATGTTCTTCCAAGGGCATAGACATTAAAAATATCAGCTAAATTGGTCTGAGTAAGATAAAAAATAAAAACTTATGGGAATGTTTGTATGGGTAGTTAACAGTAATTAATAGGTTGCTGTTGCTCAGGAATGTTTTTCTGATGTGTTGTGCAGTCTGAGTGGCAGTGTGAGAAGAGTAAATTGTTTCGAAATTCTAAGCTATTTTGTCATGTGTCTGGGAGGAGTTAGTTGCTTATGTAGATAAGACTCATAAGTACGGGCAGAGCTTGAAACAAAAGTCTAGGATAACAAACTTTCTTTTTGCAGTTTAATATCTTTGTTAAAGTCTCACATTCAGAGATTTTTGGATAGTAGAAATCAATAATTTTAATCATTTTTTTTTGGAACCCCCACTTTCATAAGAGTATGTACAGTTGTACACTATGTAAAAAAATTGTTTTTATCAATGTTTCTCTTTTTTAGAGCAAAAGAAACACTTGAAAATACTCGTTTTTTTTCTTCTCAAATTTATTATGAAAATGTTTGATTGATAGAGGTCATGTTCATTGTTCAGTATTACTTCTTTCATATATCTACCTCTAAAACCAAAGATTAATCTCATTGTACCACTAGCCAACACATTGGTAGATTCGCCTCAAATGAAGAGTTACTCTGATTAATTTTCTTTTACCACTTGTTAGCACAACTAAGGTCAGCATGATCCACTTCAAATGGAGTGTTAACTCTAATTTCTCTTTATAAAGAGCATATAATAGTACTCATACATTGCTAGTTCCTACTTCAAATGGAGTGTTAACTCTAATTTCTCTTTATTAAGAGGATCGATACTGGCTCGTATTATACAAGATCTAAGAATTGACAGAAGAAATGTCAAAAGGAGATAGGTCCAGCCCAACAAAACATAGTAATCTGATTTCTGCTGATATATGGCCTACAGAAAGGATAAGTGTCCTTGAGCAGTGTCCCAAAAGTTGTGGTGGGGTTTCCTACTTTTACCTCATTTGGGTTCTCTTTACTCTTCAGTCTTCCCCCCACAATCAATTTGCTTAATAATCAGTAAGTCCCCCCTGCTTGTAACGAGTTAAGTTTTACCCACATGAGTAGATAAGACAAAATTAATGTGCATAGAGAGTCAAATGATTTGTCTTTATCTAACCACGTGAATTTACTTGACTCATCACAAGTTTGTGACGGATATCAACTGTCACAAATAAGAATTTGTGCTTACTAATAGTAGTGACTGAAACTTTTATTGTCGAATGGACAATGATGAGGAATTTAGCATATAGTTATTGTGGGAATTTCAGCTTAATGAGGGCTTCAATCTTCTTATTTATCACCCTATGCATTCAACACTATATTTGATAAAAATAATTATGGTTGAACTAGATTTTTGTAAATCGAGCACGACTAATAACAACTTTATTGACTAAATATCAAGCCACAAGAGCGGTTTTAATGCTGACAGGAGATTTGAACCCAGATCATAATTATCACCTCCAATTACCAAACTACTTGAGATCACATTTTAATTTAACCTTAATATTATGTTATTGACATGTGAGAAAGGGTTGATAACATAGACGATAATATAGATGATTAATTTTATTCCATTTCTCCCTAAACAGTCATTAAGCAATATTATCTATAAAATATAGTAATATACTCAAATTGCGTAGTAAACACGGTTTATTTTAGGTCTTAATCGGAGCTAAACTAAACACAAAACTAAACTGCTACCCTCTACTTTTGATGCACCCTTGATGGAGATAAAGATAATGAATGACAAGGATAAGAAATAAAAGCCATATTCTTCGGGGTTGGAGATGGCTTTATTCTTATATGCACTGCACACTTGGGCAAATAGGTTGATTAAACACAAAGGTATATGTTGATGCTTGATAGCAATAATAAAGTCACTATAAGTAGAATCATTACCCTAATAGTAACATTATCACCATTCCAATTTCAGCACATCAATTCACACCCTACATTATCACCTCTTGTGAGCCCTACCACCATTATTCATCTATATAAAGTGGTGTAGCGATGAGGGGTTAACAGGGACGCTCGCCCACGCTGAAAAACCAAAAATTTCAAAATTTTTAATTAAATTTTTGAACTTGCTTCAAGTTACCGTTATGGCATTACTTATTCGCCCCCATTAGAAATTTTCACTCCCCTAACATGAAATTTTGGGTCCGCGACGGTCTAAACCTCAAATGTTATTTACACGACTCCATCAAAGGTTCAAATAAGTATCTACACACAAGAGAAGCGTAACAAAATAATTTACTTTTACTGATTTTTTGTTTTTTTCATGTGATTTATCTTAATGATATTTGTGATAAATAGGTGTGACACTTTTCTTGAATGAAGTTAATGATATTCTACAGGGTAAAATAGTACTCTGTAAATGATTTCAAAGTAAGCAAAGGAAAAATCAAAAACGAAAAAAACTTCCAATTCAGCCCGTGGAGACTTGAACTCGAGTTCCCAGACTCCAGCAAGCAAGCGTAACTAGTATACTTGAATATAAACACGGCAATGCTATGATCCATGCTAGCCCCTTCTTATCGCTAATGAAGGTATTACAAAAATCGGGTTTAACTTAAAAGGTATGCATAGAGCAATAATGATATCAACAGCATTCCATACACAAAATATGTCACGAGGGCAATGTTTTACCCAAATAGAACCAAGATTGGGGACAAATAAAATCAAGATTAACAGTACAATTATTGGTAAGACGACACTTACACAGGTAACAATTGCCCAAAAGAAGGAAACATATAGCATGTACGTTAAAGAGCCTGACATACTTTAGGCCAATTATCATATGACAGCCTCCCCTCAAGAACAAAAAATCATTGTCAACAAGACCAACATGACTATTATCATCAAAGGACAAATAACAACGGTAGCTACAAGGACACGAAGTAAGACATTTCAAAACGACATGCATGCATTTCATCAAAAAAAAAAAAGTAGTAGAATAACGAGTTAAATAGACTGATTATTCACATCAACGTTAAACTTCTAGAGTAACATAATTCCTTTAACCTTAAGGTAACCAATCACTAAAACAGCTTCATCAGTTCATCGTCACTACAATACTACATCCCTCTCACAGGCCATGAAGGATGGTGAGTGGTGACTGTGCATATCTTAATTTACGTTTTGAAAATACACAGAGATGATTTCCAAGCAACATTAGAGCCTTGATTCAAAATGAATTGGGGTCGGCTATGACAAATCAACCTTGATAAGAGTTCAGATTGATTGCATAAATAAAATTAGCAAAAGTTACTATAAAATAGGGGAAAAGAAAAGGAAGATAATTGTCCGAAAATAAAGCTATGAAAGAGATAAAATGAGAATAACTTTTATTTCTAAAGCGATTTAGACAAAGAAAATACACTAATAACAATAATTAAAAAAATGAAAATTAATCAACAATCCCATGTGACCATATCAGAAGTTGTGAAACATGAACTAGTTTTAGGCTATCTAATTCATTTTAAACACGGTATATCCAGTTGACAATATAATACACACATATAAAGTACTCCATATATGTTATGCTCAAATAATCCAAAATTCGCTCGACAGTCGAGTGAAACTGATAACCCAGAGTTTACTCCGCTTTATTATTTTCTTCGCACCTCTTGAAATATGTGACAAGAATTTAAAAAATTGGGAGAAAACAATAAAAACATAGTGAATATAAATCACAATATGAGATGCACAAATCACAAAGTGAGTTAATTTCTTCAATTCCATGATCATATAATGAAAATTCAAAACAAAAGTAGAGAAAACTTGAGAGATGGCTATGGAAAGACCATGTTCTAAACATTTCCTTGCTTCTAATAATACTGCATAATGATTCTAATTCCTAAACCAAGGACAGTACATATTTTGTGGAGGTGCTTTACAAGAAACTGGATGCACTTCCCACTAAATGAACTTTTTGAGGAAAATGACACAACACTGAAAAAATTTGAATATTCAGATTAGAGTTAGTGATATGTATGAATTTCGAAAGTGCAGCAAGTCTGATAGTGTGTGATATGATGACAGATTGAAAAATTCAGCCTGCTCATAATATGATCAAGAAGTCAAGACTCAAGTGGAAGACCCCAGTGCAGATACTCCCTCTCCATTCAGCACTCTCGGGTTAAAGTCTTCACTAGTGCTCAACTACTCGGGTTGACTTGTGCAGACACCCTGCATTCCAGTGCTTGATATACTAGTGGACAATTGGATGTTAAGATCGTCCATGCGTAAGGCCGTATAGTTTACAAAAACATCGGGGGGAAAAGGATTAGTAAGAATTTAGCAGAAAGGGCTTCTAAAACAACATGATTAGTACTAGTTGCTCCCAGGGCTTATGGTTTGATCTTGTCGGGATGATGATATTACATTGGCTAATCTGGTTAACAGGTGAGTTGTAAGTTGTAACATCTCACAATCCGAAAGCTTAAGTGTTTGAGCAGAGCACAACCACACATAATGTGGGACACGAGAATGCACCCTTTGGAATCTCAACCATCTTAGAGACCCAGGTTTAGAGAACATACGTAAAATGTGATGAATGTTGGTGAGTACTGAGAGACTGTCTGGAAAGTCAATTTCTGGACATCTACACCAATGCATGTACTTCTCAGAGAATCAGAAAGACAGAAAGAGTATGGTACATAGTACATACGAATCAGACCACCCAGAGCATCAAAGTTCGTGTCAGTGAACTTGCCACTAAGTCTTCCACCGAACACCTATCAACTGTCAGCCGACACAAAGAACAGTATCGTATACCATGTTATTAAATCTCCGAAACAGCATCAGCATTATTGTGACCGCATTTAAAGGTTTTCAAGGCAACACTTGCGGACCACATTTAGGGGCTTAAAGAGCGTCTCCAGTAATTAGGTGTCGATGATTGAAATTAACTTAAAAGTTGGTGGGAGAGTATACATATGGAGAAGTTTTGGTTACAACTGTTTCAAAAAATCTGATAGTCTCTTGCCCTGTATAATTTTACAGCCAACAAATAACACTAAATACTACAATTGTGTGTGAAGATCATAAACCCAGTAGCTAGTTATATACTTATATGACACTTGACAAAAAAACGAACATGCTTATTTCACATTCTACCCGAACATATTGGCCATTTGCAGTACTTCAATACACCGACTTGTTCCAAATAAGGGCCATTTGCAACACCATAATACATTATATCGAGTTATCTTATTGATATGTCCTACATCCTACATCTATGGCGCTCGGACTCAAGGTATGACGTGAGGATAGAGGTGGCAATCGGGTCAGTCGGGTTGGGTTTGGGTCGGGTCGTATTAGGTTCGGGTTCGGGTCATATCGGGTCAGTTTACCCTTTCGGGTCGACTCGGTTTGGGTCGTTATCGGGTCGGGTCATTTTGGTCAAATGATGTATCGGGTCGGGTCGGGTCATTATCAGGTCTAGCTACTTAATTGCATTACTACAATTTGTAACCATTAAATTTAGTTTTTAACCTATTATTTCGTTTAATTACTTCATTATTAGGTCAAACGTATCAATCTTAACACAAAATCACTTTTATTTTGATCAAAATTAATCTTAATAATTGTTGGGTCATCAATTTAATCGGGTCAGTATCGCGTCGGGTCAATATCGGGTCAGGTCTGGGTCGGGTTCAGGTCTGTGATAATCGGGTCATGTCAAGTTACGGGTCGTCATCGGGTCGAGTCGGTTTCGGGTCACAGTGTCACACTATTTTCGGGTCCTGTCGGGTCGAGTTTGCTCGGGTTCGGGTCAGACTTGCCAGCTCTACGTGAGGATACGAATCCTTGTGCCCAACACTTGGAAATAATAAAATAAAAAATGTGAGGGCACGATTAACTGGCGGATAGGCAACTTTTGGACACGGTCAATGCAACAATTTTCATATTTGGATTTTGGATAGCGTCTACATGTATCCAATTTTATATTTAGACACGGTCAACATGTATCCAATTATGGCGCTTAAACATGTATTCAAGTTTAACTTTAAAAAAGAAATTTATATGAATATAAAAAATGCGTAACGTATACAAAACCGCATTCATGGATACACATCTATACATCAACTTCTCCGGCATTTCACCTAAAAAAAGTCTATCAACTTCAAAATCGTCAAACTATATCGTCCTCTAAAAGATAAAACAGAAAATATAATTAACTCGCTAAACAAAGGTCCAACAATTAAGTTAAATTTTGCTATCTAAGCATAGATGTTTTAATCCTTTGAACGAGGGAAAGTATGCTCTTATTTATTTCACAACATGAAAATGAGGCGGTTCGAGATATCACTTTAAAGGTAAGGGACCTGAGAATAAGCGTAGATGCCCCATGATTCACCCACAAGCTCAAAGTCTTCAGTTATCCTTGCATCTACCACATAACTCTCACAAAAGAATTTCAAACCCGTCTCAAATCAACCATGTTATTGAACATACACATTTTTGAAGTTATTACGATTTTGGGAACATCCTCCCAAAGCACAAGTCCCTATTTTGCAAAACCTGTTGATCTTTGCTTAGAAATTATTCCCCGCTTCCAGTCATGTCTGACTGTATGAATCATATTATATAACGAGTTTAATTCATTCGAAAAAAGTTTAATTTAACTATGACATAGTACCAAAATTAAAGTCAGGCATGGGCCGCATGGCTCAAAGGGGGAAAAGTTTTGCACCTAGGGTTGCTCGGAACGAAGATCAATAGGTTTCGCAAAATGACGTGTGCTTCAAGATGATGTGTTCCAAATCCTAATGACCTCAAAAATGGGTATGCTGGATATGGTCAATTTGTTGGGAAATTTCGGTGGGAGTTATGAAGAGCCTGTTAGCAAGTGGGCAAAATATAGGACATCTACTCCTGTTCTCCAGTCCCTTGCCTTAAAAATCATATCTCAACCCGTCTCATTTTCATGTTGTGAAAGAAACTAGAGCATACTTTCACGTGTTCAAAAGATTAAGAGATCTAATTATCTCCAAAGGTGACCTCAAAAATGTGTATGCTGAATATGGTGTATTTGTTGGAAATTTTGGTGAGAGTTATGAAGAGCCTGTTAGCTGGTGGGCAAATAATAGAATATTTATTCATGGTCTCGAGTCCCTTGCCTTCAAAACCTTCAAAACAGTATCTCAACCCGTCTCATTTTCATGTTGCGAAACAAATTAGATCATATTTTCCCGTGTTCAAAAGGTTACAAGATTTAAATTATTTCCTAAGGTGGTGGTCTGGTGGATGGCATGGTAATATGTTATATGTCCACTGTAAACTCCACATCCTTTCAAACAAACAAGAGGAACCTCAAGACGGACTTCCGAGATAAAAGGATCCCGTCTTACACTACGAGATATTACTTAAGTTAAACATTCATCTTTGCATATAAAAGGACCGTCTCACACTTTAAGACGGACTTACGAGATATTACCTTATAAGTTGAAGRTCCATCTTTTTTACATATTAAAGGATCGTCTCACACTATAAGACGGTCTCGTGCAATAATTATTAAATTAATAACTCTTTTTTTCATCTGAACTCATAAGACTTAAAAAAATTGCAATTACGTTTTCTTTTCTCTATATAATTCAATATTGAACTTCTATTTAACAAAATTATCATAGGATCAAAATCATAACAATCAATTTTGTAAAAGACCGTCAATAATAGAGCCGATTAGCAAAGCATACATTAAGGTGCTGTTTGGCCTTGCTTGTGTAAAATAGCTTCTACTTTCTAAAAGGAGTTTATTCAAAAGTTACTTTTTGGAAAAAAATTATTTGTTTGGCCATACTTTTGTAAAAACTACTTCTTGTAAAATTTATATGTTTAGCCTAACTTTTCATTTAGCTTTTTATTGTTTTTTTATTTAGGATGTCATTTGATAATTATACGTAAGACATATGATTACTCTTCAAAATAGTTATGCTCACACTTGTCAAATCAAAATTACGCGGATAAATGAAAACGATAAATGTCTATATTACAACATTTAAAATCGTCTCACATTCATTTTTACAGTCCAAGCTTTTGTGTGGATCGATTAAGCTGTTTGGCCAAGCTTTTACAGTCAATAATTCATTTTGAGCCTGTTTGGCCAAGTTTTGTAATTGGACTGTAATATACTCAAAATTACTTTTATTGATTTCCTAATAAAATAAAGTGCTAGTACTAGTAAGAAATAACTGTGAATTATTGGCCAGCCAGAGATGGAAATAAGACCACCACCTCCGACCGATGGTTTATATAGCGAGTTGTGGCAGATGGAAACATTTTTGTGTGGATCGATTAAGCTGATACCATGTAAGATAATAAGATGACGATTATAACCGAATAAATTGATTATTAATGATGAATTAGTTACATTATATATTAGACCGTCTTGGAGAATACTCCATGAATATTCCTACAATAATATATCTATCTAGAGAATATCATAATACCCATAATATTCTATTATAAACTAAAGTAACAGTTTCTTGATATGATAATATATTCTGTAATAGAAGATGCTCGAGAAGATGCATAGACATGTATCAAGGGTCGAAGATAAGGATTTGTACCCGTACCAACCCGACTCGCCATCGGATCGAATCATGCTAGCATTTTTAGTTCTTACGTATTTCTTTATGTAAATCCTAGCTAGGCTTTCGTAGCTCGATGCTTCATAAGTGAATGTTCAAACTTGAGATCTAGGGTGAACCCCTCTACTTTTTGTCCCAAGATCTACCAGTGATAGCACTTAAAGTACATTAACCCTTTGACTACTTGATTCCTAAAAGGGAAATTCACACATGCTCATGCTTCATAATTCTCATTTTAAGAAAAGCCAAAGACTCACTATTCATAAATTCTATATGATGATATAATAAAGTAAAATGAGTTATTTAACCGACATCACTTCTTTTTATTATAAAGTAGGAGTCGTCGAGTGCAATTCATGATGTAATATTCATAATGTGTCATTTAGATACAACATTCGTGTGTGGATTACACATAGTAAGAATGCGGACATTCGAAACCCTTAAAACCCATTATTTGCAACAACTCCTGAAGCATTAGGGTAATATAATTTTTTTTTTTTTTTTTGGCAGTTGTAAAGAAAGGTTTACACTAACAATGCTCGCTTGGCTAATCCATGAGCAACAGAATTCAAATTCCTACGTAGAAAACAAAAGGACAAGCAGTGAAAAGCTGGAAATAACTCCCTTATGTTAACGAGTATGCCTTTGATCTCGAGGTTGATCTTCTTACTCCTCGCGATATGACATAACACATTTAGACAGTCAGTCATAACATCCACATGAAAGAAGTGACAAHTGGCTGCCCATTGGAGCACGTGWAGAACTCCCATAGCTTCAGCTTGTAACGCCGATTCAGCACGCACCCTTCTAGCATCCTCAAAAATCCTCTCACCATCCCCATTATAAGCCACCCATCCCACAACAGCATCAAGATTCGAGTACCAACTCGCATCCACTCTTATATTAATAGATTGACACGCATCCTGTCTCCCCACCACATACATCACTKTAMCCGATCGAAACCAGTCATTGCTTCCTTCCATCATTCCAGACATAACSCTTRTAGCAGTTGCCTCGGTTTCCTTCCTTTTTTGCAAAATATCTCCCATTCYCATAAAGTTATTATTCCACACCTTGAAGAAACCATGGGGACAGAACGCTCCACCATTAAACCTAACAGTATTCCGCAGGTTCCAAATACTCCACAAYAAACTACCAAAAAGGAGAACTCTATATTCTCCTTCATCCTGATCCCGCAGGTACTTAATCCAATTAATAACCCAAATACCAATATCCACGTGATTATCCATTCCCGTATTTAGACCTAARATAGATCCAGCCCAGATCCTCTGAGATGTACCACTGTCCCTGAACAGATGAGCTATCGTCTCCACCTCCACCACTTCGCCCGAACACATGCTACARGTCTTATCCACATTTATCCCTCTCCTTGCGACCCCCCCCCCGGTAGAACATCGGCGATAATTTTCCATACAAGAATTTTCCATACTTGTGGGAACGGCAGTTTCCATAAGGTTTGTTTACAAAACTTTCTTTTAACCTCAYACATTCTTGTCCTATCTTTTGGAGATGCCTTTAGATTAAATAAATCCTCGAAAATAATCCCATACCCGCTTTTCACGCTATACTCCCCATCCAACGTATGTTTCCAATATAAGCAATCATTCTGTTGCATATTCATTAGGGGCATAGCCAGAATCTTAGAAGCATCCTGCTCCGCAAACAACGATTTCACCTTTTCAACATCCCACTCCCCATTTCCCAATTGTAAGTCCATAATTCTTAAATCCTTTAACCATGCATAATCCGCATCAAGTAAATACTCCTTCGGTTCCGGTCGATTACCATCCACCCACGGAGTCTCTCAGATTCCTTTTTTACACCGTATTCCTGGTTTAACCCCAATATGCTCCCTTAGAAACTCCAGACCATACAGAATACTTCTTGCACCCCAAGATAAGTTCATAGACCCCTTATAGTTGTCATTATACACGTGTTCTTCATCTTTCAAAAGTTTCCTCCCAAAAACAGCACCGAAGAAAGTATCCCTCCCTGACAACAGCTTCCAGGCGTGCTTGGCCARTAARGCCCGATTAACACTAGCAATGTTTCGAATCCCAAGACCTCCTGCACTCTTAGGAAGGCTAAGGAAATTCCTCGAGCACCAGTTTACCGAATTACTCATKCCACAMCCCGTCCACCAAAATTGTGACAGTAAAGAATTGATTCTTTTTGCCACACTTATCGGAATGCGAAAGACCGATAGAAGGTAATTGGAAAGATTTGACAGAACAGAGGAAATCAAAGTAAGTCGACCCGCCGGTGATAGGAAAACCCCATTCCAAGAGGAAATACGCTTCATAACATTTTCCACGACATCACGAAACACCTCCTTTTTGGAAGCCTGAAAATCAGTAGTCATCCCAAGATACTTCCCAATGCCTTTATTACGCCGGACTCTGAACAAGGTCAGGCACTGTTGAGTTTTACGAAGAGTCATTCCAGGGCTAAACAAGATCCCCGATTTATTCTCGTTCAAAATCTGTCCTGAAGCTTTGCAATACTCATCAATGGTATTTTTAAGGTTTACCATTGAGTCATAATTATCATGAATAAAGAAGACAGAGTCATCAGCAAAAAGCAAATGAGTTAAAGGAGTCACCCCTCTACATAAGCTTATACCTTTAATCAGGCCCAACTCCTACAACCTCCCCACGTTAGACGACAAAACTTCCATGCACAAGACAAACAGATACGGTGAAAGAGGATCCCCTTAACGCAGACCACATCTAGGTCTAATCTGAGGCAATGGGGCCCCATTTATGAGCACCTCGTAAGACACCGTTGTAACACAGCTCATAATCAAATTAACAGTTCTATCCTGGAAACCAAACGCAACCAAAACCATCCGAAGAAAATCCCAGTTAACACGGTCATACGCCTTGCTCATATCGGCCTTGAAAGCCAGTCTCCCTAGCTTTCCATGCTTATGCCGATTTATGTTGTGGATAGCTTCGTTAGCCAGAAGAATATTATCACTAATATGTCGTCCCGGAACAAAGGCGTTCTTAAAGTCGCCCACTAAAGCATTCATCACATGACCCARCCTATTAGTTATGCATCTCATGATAACTCGCAAAACACATTGCATAAGCTAATAGGCCTGAAATCACTCACTCCCTCAGGGTTCTCGCATTTTGGTATCAGAGCGATAAAAGTTCGGTTCATCTCCCTCAACATTCTACCCGAGTTAAGGATAGARAGAGCCGCTTTCGTAAAGTCTTTTTTTACAAAACCCCAGCATTTATGGTAAAACACAGCAGGGACCCCATCTGGACCAGGYGATTTATACGCCCCCATTTGAAAAACCGCCCTGCGGACTTCTTGCGCATTGAAGGATCTGGCCAGCTTTTCCGCCTCATCTGCGGATAATTTCCTTGTAATAGAACTGAGCAATCTCCCCGTAGCAGTAACATCATAAGAACCCATGTCAGGCTCTTCCACTTTAAACAACTTCTTAAAGTTTTCTTGGAACGCATTACCAATAACTCCTTGATCATCAACCCACGCACCATCCTCATCTTTAATATTATGAATAAAATTCCGCCCCGCCCTACCCTTGACCCARTTAAAGAAGTATCGTGTGCAGGTATCTCCGTCCACAGCCCATCRAATTTTTGCTCTTTGTTTCCAAAAGATAGCGGAAGCGGTCGCAAACTGTCTAACCTCTTCATTAGCTACCGTATACATCTCATCCTCACCCTCGTCAATCGCCTTTCTCATACCTTGTTCTAATCTRACATCAAAATCCTCCCACTTTTGAGACCATTCCTTACGTTTTTTCACAGTCCAATCCTTCACTTGTTCTCGAGCCCTTGCAAGTTTACGCACCATCCGAAAAGCCGGTGATCCCACTTCMAAATCTAYCCATCCATTACGCACCCCCTGAATACAATCCTCATGTTCCAACGCCCAAGCATCCATCTTAAAAGGCTTAGGGTTAGGGTTCCTTGTTAAATTAAGATCAAGTTCAAACGACGCATGGTCCGAGATTTGAATAGGAAAATGTTTAATTCCCGTATTTGGGAATAAACGAAACCAAGAGCTTGAAGCCATAGCTTTGTCTATGCGCTCATACACCCTTCTCCGTCCCTTCCTATTGTTACACCAGGTAAAACGAGGCCCTTTAAAAGGTATGTCCAATAACTCATTCTGAATACTCCATTCATTAAAATCAGCCGCTCCCTCAATCGACGCAGTATTCGAGCTCAACTTATCACATGAATACACAACTTGATTGAAGTCCCCAACAACAATGTATGGGTATTCCAATCTCTTTAACCATTCTTCCAACTCCGTCAAAACTGAACGGCGATTACTAGCCTTCGGGGCTCCATAAAACAACACAAGATACCATAACCTTCCCATATATTTTTCAACAAGAAGGATGATAAAATTCTTACACGACATAACAAAACGACACTTAGACTCTTGACGCCAGCCCACCCATAAACCACCGGAGGCTCCAATAGCGTCAACACCTACAGACTTATTAAAACCAAAAGCCCTAAAGATAGGCGAGATACGAGTTACATTACACTTAGTCTCGACCAGGAAAACAAAATCATAAAACTTAGCTATTAAAAGCGCTCTTAGCTTAGGAATTGTAGGAGCAAGCGCATTATTTAGACCCCTACAATTCCATATAAGTCCAATCATTTCTCATTAGAAGGTTGTGCAGGCCCAACCTCCGCAACGCCATCATCTTGCAAATCACCAGTGGAAGAAGCAGACTCCTCTAGTATCAAATCAGCATCCTCATCGACCCTTACCCTG
>VHZZ01000177.1:185153-199543 GCA_009801015.1 Silene noctiflora
ACTCATTTTCACAAATTAGATACTAACACTAATAATATCGGAGATAAATGATAACATAAGTGTATTTGACCGTCTTAAACAAGAATTTGCTTTTATCTTTTCCAATGTATTTGCTTTTGTTCTTTTCTTTCACATAAGTGTATTTGACAGTCTTAAACAAGAATTTTGGTTAAAGATTTATTGGCCATTTTTGACATAGGAAGTATGTTTATCTCTTACCCTAGCTACTATTATTGGTGTCATAGTCGACGTGAAGGTGACGCATACATTAGCAAACAAAAATAGAATAAAAATTGAGAAAAAAAGTATCAAATAGGACAAAGAGTACGAAAATAAAATATAAAATATTGAGAAAGGAATGATTAACCTTTTGAATTTACGGCAAAGAAAATATTTTAAAAAGAAAAAAGTAATAGGTGGGCTACGAGAGAGGCCGATGTAGGCCTAAAGTTGAGTCGGGTCCATAATCCCAATGCGCAAATTATGTTTTTTTTAGATCGTCCCTTTTTGTATGAAGTTTCGTACTGGTATATGTCATTATTTTCGGATTAAATATAATCACAATGATATAATCAGGCAAATCAGAGTCAGTGCTTATGCTGACTTGTTTTTTAATTATGGTCACATTTAACTGTAAAATAGTTACAAAATTTCGTATTATTACTTTAGATTAAAATGATCCATTTGAAGCGGGAGAAACATTTGAGTGAGATCCATAGCTCCCAATCCCATGACATTTCCTTACATTACATGTACATGAAAATAATTGGAAACCCACTTTCTCATTATCTTGATTGTAGAGTGTAGATTGTTACTACAGTGTAGAATGAAATGAAGAAATCACGGTAATGCCTTTTTAAGGTACATACATGTTAAGGTACACTGTAATAATGGCATTTTTAATGATTTTGATACGGTTGGGAAATTAATAATGACCTCTTTAAGCCATTAAGGTTCTTGCCACGGCCTTAATCTCCCAATTAAATCAGATATACGATTTTTGATATAGTTAAAAAAGATATTTAAGAAAATTGTCTCAAAAATGTTAAACAATTTAAGCATAATCATATTAATTTGCTTACTTTCTATTTCTTGATTGATTTGTATTATGAATATTGAAAATTTTGATTATTTGAACATCTCCATGTACTAAATTTAAGTTTATATTATAATATTCTGTGTCAACAGTTAATCTCTCTAATTACATATAGTATAGCTTCACCGACCACCATTGTCGTGATCTTTAAAAAAAATAAAATTCCATTGATTTTGGATTAATTTACAAACTTTTGTAAGGAGTAAATATGTTGTTATTGTTTTACATTTTTTATTGCGAATACAAGAAATCGAGAAATGAACATCCGGAATCCGTGTCCGGGTATACGAAAATCGAATATACGAAAAAATCGGTTATACGAAAACTAGGTATATGAAACTTTGTTAGCGAAAAAGGACTTGCGAAATAATTTTTTATTTATTTAGTAAATGGACACTATAATACAATTGTACATGATAGTAATATTCTGAACACATTAGATAAGTTAGTTTGTGTAGCTCGAAAATTAGTGCCAATTTTGAACGCGCAACAAAAATAACCAATCAACAAGTAAACATAGGACTAAATATAACCATGCACGGTTACTGCATGAATTTTTGGGACGACCTAATGAAACAAAAACCTTGATATTTTAGCAATGCATTATATGTACCTTCTTTCTCGTAGCTGAAATTCCAACAAGACAACATATAAACAATTTTGATTTGAACCCATCAAGCTAAGCATGGAGAATGGGTAGTGTCTCGTATTTGTATGGTAGCTAGCCTTTGGCACGTATCAATGAAGGTTTGGTAAAAACAAACAATAGTGCCTCTTGGAAATTGTATCATTCTTTTTTGTCATCTACTAGAGGGCTAAATTTTCCAAAATCAAAATTCCAAAGAAGAAACTTGTGTATTGCCTATAATTGTAAACTCTGGAAATTAGGGAAGTGAAATTTTTAGACCACCTCTTTAGGGATTACGAAGTGACGACTAGATTTTATCGAGAAAAAAAAGTGATGACTAGGTTTTGGATGAGTTGCCAGCAAATTTAGAAACAATTTTGGAATAGCGAATTTTCTCATATTATTTTATATTATATTAAGGTTTATATTTAACTAATTAATCGGTAATTTTATCCATTTTTTTGAAAATTTGGGGTAGCGTGTACAACTCTTTGCTACTAGTTAGGTTCCCTTTTGGTTGTCGGTTAGAGATTAATCTGTAATCTTATTCATTTTCTCATATTATTTTGTATTTGTAATTGGAATAAGTTCTTGGTTAAATAGGATGATAGCTCTTTGGAAATCATGATATTCTTTCACATAATTTGGGTCGGATTATTATTGGGTCAAGTGATTCTTTCGCATAATTTGGGTCGGGTTATTATCGGGTCAAGTGATGTATCGAATCGGGTTGGGTTTGGGTCGGGTTATTATGGGGAGTTGAGGACTAATTATTTTATAGTATTACTTCGATTTTTAACCATTAAAATCAGTTTTTTGACCATTATTTGTTTTAGTTACTTCACTATTAAGTCAAATGTATCAAACAAACCAGTAAATCTGTAACACCCCATGTTAGTCGAAGATGTCCATTGATAAGCTTATATGACTAGTATGCTTAAAGGGATTAAATGTACTACTCATATCAACAAAAGTGCATCTTTTTTCTGATTATTCATGCAAAATAACTGTACTCCACAATAGTTAAGCGTGCTTGCAGCTGGGGGTGGCCTCCTAGGAAGGCTCCCGAGATGGATGAGTGAGGACAAAATGTGCTGCAAAGGACCCATGTTGATCTGTGGTACATGCATGTACACAGCTTGACTAGCTACTGTGAGTAACCCCTCCTTGTCCATGTTAGGCCGGGATGTTACAAAATCGCTTTCATGTTGATCAATATTAAGTTTAATTATTGTCGGGTTATCAATTTATTAATGGTGTCAATATCGTGTCGGGTCGGGTTCAGATTCGGTTCACTAATTATTGAGTCATAAAAGGTTAAAGGTCATCATCGGGTCGGATCGGTTTTGGTTTGTAATATTTTTGAGTTTGTCGGGTCGGGTTTGGATCGAAGTCAGGTCTGACTTGTCAGCTTTACTAATAACTCAGCGAAGAAGGATTGGGTTACCCTACAAGAAGAATAACTAGCCACGACCAGTTTAAGGTCGAGCCAAGGTGCGGCCGAGCCAAGCACTCTGAGACTTGAACTTACTCGTGCCAAGGATAAAGTCAGGTCGAGCTGGCTCATGTTTCAACTTGAATTAGTATGTGCTACCTATTTTTTTTTTTTTTTTTTTTTTTTTTTTTTTTTTTTGTTTTTGTTTTTAACAGGTTTGAGAGGTTGGCTAAACTTTTGAGCCTTAAACTGGCCCAGAGGCTTGTCGTATTGTCGTGAACTGAAGGGGCGAGCCCCATACTTTGGCTAGGTTTTCAACCACAAGGATATCTAATGTGGGTCTATTCTTTAAGATAACTTTTTGAACCGAATGTTATATATGGGAACTTCAATTGTACTTAATTTAACTTAACTTATTAACTTAATAAAATATAATTAACTTAACTAAATTTAAATAGCATTAATTTTGTAATTTAACTTAATTTATTTCTTATTTTAATTGTTTTACTAATATTATCCTAATTAAACTTTCCAAAACCTAACTATTAACCATAGTTAGCAACACATTGACAAATAACAATCTCCTACGTACAAAACCCCCATGGCTCTTGGAGACTCGAAATGTAGAACAACCCTAAACATTTTGAGTGATTGCAAATTCTTATTGCAGACATCCACTTTTTATAATTTAGACGGGTAAAATATCGCCATTTTAACGATAAAATGTTACTGTTTGGAAAATTGTTCATGTTCGATTTGGTAACATTTTTAAGAAAATGGTTACATTTTTTTTGTAAATGAGTTACATTTACTCAATCATAAACTTAAGTTGAAAAATAACCGTCTTAAAGAAGACTTATTAGCGAGTGATATAGTCCTAATATATAAGGAGAGTAATGCAAAATTGAAGGGTACACCAAATGATGGAAGCTACTTATCCATCAAGTTTATGGAGCATAGACAAGTTGATGAGACCACCCTTTACATCATCGCCTTCTTCTTCCTCTTCAATTATCACAAACTTCTTATTGGCTCCTCCTCCTAATCATATCATTAGTCATAATCATATTGATAATCACACTTTTAATACTTTTTCCAAAGCTCATCATATGAATATGTCTACCCCTTTTCCTTCTTGGTTTTATGATAATAATAATAATAATAATTACGTCCAAGAACAGCCTCCTCCATTTCCTGAATCTCTGAGCCAACTTCTCTTGTAATTATCTCCTCTTTCTTTCTTTTTCTAATCTTATGGTTATGTGAATTTCTTTATTACTTAATACTCCGTCCGTTCCTTTCATTTCGGTATGTTTGTTCAAAATTCTCCACGCATATGTCAAATAAATGTATGGAAACGAAATGAAAGGATGGATTATTCCGTATGTAACACTAACTAGCTATCACTAAAATCTATACATTCATTTTAGGGTAGAGGTTATTTTTTTCTCATGATTGGTTAGCTACTTGTTAACTAGATCATCTTGTATAGTTTCTCATTTCCCTTTTTTGATTAGATTATGATATAATTTTACATTTATTTTTATTTTTTATGAGGGGTATTTTAATTAAAGGTAAATAAATGATTGAGACGGAGACAATTAAACAATAGAGTCTTATGTTGAAATGTTAGTAAGTTCTGTTTGGCAAGTCATTTCAGGCAGCTTATTTGACCAAAATTTCAGCTAACTCGTTTATTAGAATACTTTATCATCACAAGTAGATCAACTCCCTAATGCTAATTTAGTCTCTATTAGCCAAATAAAAAGGGTTTGATTTGTGTATGCAGAAGTGGAGTGTATGTGGAGGAAGAAGGAAAGAAGATGGAAATGTGGGAAGAACAAGTTAGGCTTCAACATCATCACTCTCTTGTAAATCACATGAAGCAAGAAAGCTCAGTTAATAGCTATAATAATCACAATAATAACAATCATTATAACAACAATAATAATAATGTTTATAGTATATATAATGACCAAGAATTTCAACTAGAAGCAAAATCAACAAATTGGTCTCCTCATCAAATCAATATTCCAGCTTCATCTCCCCAATCTTGTGTTTCAACCGCTCTTAGCAGCGGTAACAACAACAACAACAACAACAACAACAACAACAACAACAACAACAACATGATGGATTTCTCGTCTAAGTGTGATTGTGATAATTTTCAAACAAGGAGTAATCTTGTTCCAGTCTCGGACAACTCTTTTGAGGTATGTTGAAAAGTTTTAATTCATTTTTCATACTTTAGAAAGAGTAATATGAGAAATTTTGAAGTAATGGAGGAAATAGTGATGAAAATGATGATTATTTGTTTAGTTTATCTTTTGACTTTGTCTTTGTAACTTTACTTTATACTATAGCACTTCTTATGATTAATTATAGTTTGTTGTTGATTATAGATATCCAATGTGTGTATTAATCATAACCTACGAGGCTGAGTTCATGTTGTAACATTATTCTTTTGTTGTATGTATATGGCATATTGGCATATATAGGGGTGATTTACTGTATATCCAATTCAAACAAAGTTACATCAATTGTTTTGTAGAAACTTAGTATAAATAATAAGGAAAATCACAAAAATAATACTTCGTATAGAGGTTTTAGCGTAGTGGTTAATTAAGTCTGAGGTATCCTGATAATAGGTTAATGAATCAAATTCCCTCCCCCTATATTGTACCTAATTTGAAGAAAGAAAAAAAAAAAAAAAAAAAAAGTATGATCACAAAGAAAAACTTTAATTTTTTTTTTTTTTTTTTTTTTTTTTTTGCAAAATTTAGGTTGTTAAATTTTATTTTGGCATTGTTGTGCAGAGTAATAGCCCATCCTCTGGTGAAACACTGAAGAAGCAAAAGGTTCAACCTTCCTCAAACCAATCCACCTTCAAGGTAATAAATATGTCATACAAAATTAAAATTAAGTTAATTATCCTATAATCAAAGCCGAGTCAAGATTATAAGTAAAAATTGAAAAAACCAAAAAAAAATTCGAAAAATTTCAACTAAAACTTGGAAATTTCTAATCTTCAATAGGAGCAAGCGCCTCTGCTAGCACTCACTTAACTCTGTGAGTAGCCTAGTCTGTGATTGCCTATAATCATCCCTAGAAAATCTCTCAGTCTCACAAAAACATAACTACAAAAGCATAAAAACACATGTAAACGCATATACGTTTGTGTAATCCTTATTGTCTTTCTCATATGTCTATTTCTACCAAGGGTGATGATTCTTTCTTTCTTAGCTTCTCAATTCTCATCCATATATAGAAGAAGATTTCATCCATCTAAGACATTATCCTATTTTTCATTGTCACAAAGATGATTAAATTTTGGGATCATTCATGACTTATTTAAAAGGAATAATAATTATTATGTATAAATTGTTTATTACTAACTATATATTGTAATTAATCTGGTTAATTAATTTTATTTTGAACAATGGGAAATCCAGGTGAGGAAGGAGAAAGTAGGAGATAGGATAACTACTCTTCATCAACTTGTGTCACCATTTGGAAAGGTATTAAGCCAGCATTTAATAGCATTCTACTTGTACAATTTTTTGTCCAAGGAGGAGTCATCATATTTGATTAAGGAATATATAAATTCGTTTTACACTATGTAAAACAACTTTGTAAAAAAATTACCAGTTGATTAAATTTTTATATATGGGACGGTCTCATGTAAGCCGTATATAAGAATGATTTATAATAGTGATGATAAGATCATACCTTGTAGTAAAATGTATTAAGGCCTTGTTGTTTTGGACTGAAATGGATCTGATATGAACTGAACTGAATTTATAGGATCTGAACTAATCTGAACTGAACTTATAGAATCTGAACTGAACTTATTGGATCTAAACTGAACTGAACTTGTAGGATCTGAACTGAAATGAACTTATAGGATCTGAACTGAACTTATTGGATCTGGACTGAACTGAACTTATAAGATCTGAACTTAACTGAATTTTTAGGATCTGAACTGAACTTATAGGATCTGAACTGAACTTACAGGATCCGTTAAATTAATTAATTTAACTTAACTTAATTAATTTAACTTTATTATTATTACTATTATTATTATTATTCTCTTGTTATTATTGTTTTTTATTAGGTGGAAAAACCTTATTATTATTGTTATTGGTATTATTGTTGTTGTTGTTGTTATGCAAAAATTTATTGAGATTAAACAAATTTTTTACAAGAAATTAGTGGGCAGTCAAAAGAAAACATTGATAAGAAAATATAGTCTAAAACGCAAGGTAAGATAATAACATTTTTCCGCTTTATATAAATTGGGTTGTTCATACATTATACTACGATTACTTTACGATAAAAAATAATGAGATGAGTGATAATTTTGTTTTAAAAACATAAAGTATATATGTATTGAATAATTAATGTCAAATATTTTTGCATCGATTTGTAAAAATTATACTCCGTATATAAGTTCAGCTTACAGGATCTGAAATTCTGAACTGAACTGAACTTATAGGATCTGAACTGATCTAAACTTATAGGATCTGAACTGAACTGAACTTATAGGATCTGAACTGAACTTATAGAATCTGAATTGAACTGAACTGAACTTAACTTGTAGGATCTGAAGTGAATTTAAGTTAATGACTTTAAGTCCAAAAGAACATGGCCTAAGTTATTTGTTTTGTCATTATAATCGTTCTAATTTGCTTCCATCTTTTTTGCAGACTGACACAGCTTCTGTTCTGTTAGAATCCTATGGATACATTAGATTTCTTCAAAGCCAAATACAGGTACAGAATGAATTAATAAGAATGTTATAATAATAATAAATTACTCTATCTAAGTGAAGTTTAAAATTAATGAGGCTTCTTTCTAGTCGGAGACTCGTAGTATTATCCAATGATAATGTGTAGTGGCGTATGTATTCTGTATGGAATGGATTCTTAAAACTCCTTATCTTTTGCTATGAAAACTATAATATGTTGGAAACTTATATTCTAAATAAAAGAGATTTTATTACTTGAGTTAACTTCTGTGAGTGTCGACATATAATGGATTCGTGGTACAATAAACTTTCAAATAATTGATAAGGGTGAAATATTAAGTAAAGAGTTACGGTATTCTCAGAACAAAATATTCTTGTATCCTCCGAAAGAACCGTCCTCCTTACCTTAAAGAAAATCCACCAAATAAAATATATTATAAAGATGTACAACAATTTTTCTCTCAAAGCATTCTTTTGGGAATATATGAGTCTAACGTTGTTCCCTTACAGGCTCTTAGCATTCCATACTTGACAAGTGGAGCAGGAAACAAGAGCCAACCATACACTGTAAGCCCCCTAATATTCTCATTCTTTCTTTGTACTTATTCCAAGTATTCATTATTCGTTTTTCTTTGAGCTAATGAATTCAAAGAATGAATAGCTTGATTAGCTTCCATCAATTTTGATAGGTTTATAAACAATTTAAAATTCGGTAAGTTAATAAGTTTTGTTTGTGACGATTATAAACTTGTGACATTTTGTAACCTTCTTCCTTTTTAACATTATAGAAATTTTTTTAATAATATGGTTTTATTTATTATTATTAAAATTTTGAATATAATAAGRAGAGGTAATATAAAATTGTTCTACTAAATTTCCTGGCTATAAATTCACCTTCTAATAAATTGACCTCACTCTAAATAATTGATCTCACTTTAATCCCGTTTTTACTAATAATAAAAAAAAAATCCTTAAAAATCTATTTTTACTAATAAATGATCATAAATATTAAATTTCAAACTAAATTGCTAATTAACATCAACTTGATTCTAATAATCATAGATTTTATCATTAAATCTCTTTTACTACTAAGAGAATAATGATTACTTTAAAAAATAACTTAACACATACTTACTATTAGGTTCGTAACAAAAAAAAAATTCATTAAAAAAATTGGAGAAAACTATAAAATGAAATCCGTAATTTTATGATAAAAAAAGTACGTTCATAAAAATACACATTTCATAACTTTACTCAATTCTCTTTGATTAGTTTTCCATTTCAATTTTTTTTATATCAAAATAAAATGGAGTAAAATATTAGATATTAATAAAGTGGCGATTTAAATAATACCCTAAAAAATAAAATCTCTACATATACCGCGCAATAGCGCGGGATCTATACTAGTTTGGCTATTGTGTGGTTACGTTATTACTTAGCTTACTCCATATGACTTATCACCTCTTATCAAATGATTACGGATTAGATTATTGACTCTTATTAGGAATTGTTGAAGAATAATTTTAAGATCCATCATCAAAACAATGATTTCTAAAGTACGTATAAAAGTAATCCAACGGTTTTCATGTGTGATCACTTTTCTGTTTGATTAAAAATTTCTTTCAATCGATTTATTGAGATATTTTCTGACGTGTAGATATTCCTTCAAGGCGATATAATTAAATTTGAAGAAAACATCAACCTGAATTAAGGAGTTACTTTGCTCATTGTTAATTGATTTAATCTAACTTAAAGTGAACTCTCTCTCCTCCTTGTGAAGAAGACAAGACACCATTTGTGAAACTTATAAAACTATAGACATAAGTTGAATTTTTCTTGACTTTTGTAGGGTATGAAGGTGAGAAAGGGTGTATTTCCTGA
Organism: Silene noctiflora; assembly: GCA_009801015.1. NCBI lineage: Eukaryota > Viridiplantae > Streptophyta > Magnoliopsida > Caryophyllales > Caryophyllaceae > Silene > Silene noctiflora. Next base: position 194,941 of record VHZZ01000177.1, read on the forward strand.
AGACCCTGGTCAGGTAAAGCTTTTATTGGATCAATTCATGGCCCCTCTTTCTAAGGGCATGCACTGAGCTTTGTGTTTTTTTTTCCATAGCTAAATTACTCACAGCTAGCTGTCTTGCTTTTCTCTCCTTTGATTTGTTTGTGATTCTTTTAAGAAACAATTTTCTAAAGTGATCAAAAAACAAATTAGATTTCTCAACTTTTTGAAAAAGTGCTAAGAAATCTCCTCCCTTTTGTGTATTAAGATAAAATAAATTACTCCCTAATACTTTATTAGAAATTTCCTTATAATTATAATTTTTATTACAGCTGTTGCATGAAAAGTGCTCCAAGAGAAAAGGAGGCCCTAATCAGGTAAACCTGCCTTTGAAAACAAGGTTTTGTGTTTTGTAGTATTGGTACTTTGTATTAAATTTTAACCACGTGGATATTAGGAAAAAAAAAGGAACACGCATCTGAATATCTCATGTATTATATCGAACCCTATATTTTATCAGAAATAGTTGTGATGGTTTTTAATTTATGGTGGCATTTTATTTCTGTGAATTTTTAAATATATAAATGGACTATTATATTCTTGGAGGTAATACCTATTATGTATACTTGTTAGTTTATTTATTACCCCTAATTATGTCTCAATTAATTTTGTGATTTTAGGATTCATATGGAGAGGCAAAGGACTTAAGGAGTAGGGGGTTGTGCTTAGTTCCATTGTCATGTACAATGCATGTTGCAAGCGACAACGGAGCCGATTATTGGGCTCCAGCTTTAGACGGCAACGGTTCTCGGTAGACGGGTGGTAGAGTTTATGTCGTACTACGGCGGCGCATTGGATTTTCAAATGAAACAATATATAGCATCATTAGCAGTCAACCTGCCAAAATTCTAGAAAACAAGGTTGATTGCTAATGTTGCTATGTAACCTGCTTTGATTAATTCCAACTGATGTGCATGCTGTTAAATTTAGTTAAAATCGATTTCAATTTAGAACGTTTATTTAAGATTTTAATTACAAGTTACAACAATCTAGTTTTATCATTCGGTCATTTAATTTACGTTTTATGAATAGATCATGTATCTCTGTGTATCAAATTGCAATCCCATTCAAAGAATTGGATTCAATAATTGGTTTTAGTAATGCATGTCAAGATTTTTAATTGATAAAGTAAGACATTCAAATAGGTTTGTTCACTTGGCTAAAACACACCATGTATCTTTGTTTGTGTGGAAACAAGCACAGTACCGGTACCCTGGAGGTCGTAACTACCCTCTTACACTTTGTAATCCACCCTTTAATGCAAGGGTTTGAGCCACGACTGTAGATGCGTAATTTGATAAACAACGCTCTAATACAGTTGTTCAATCTCAAAGAATTGATAGGCTGTAAATCAAGCATATTCTGCAGTGAAGGAAGGATTCACTTGGAAATATGCCAGAAAATTAATAAAAAGATAGCAGAAGAATTTCAGAGCAAATGATAATTTCATTAAAGTTTTTGATAATCATTCCATTACATTAGGTGCTCCTTATATAGCAGTGAGCTTAGGATGCTTTTTTAGGGAAATAACTTGGATAGTAATCCATTGGTTTTGTCCTTGGTTCCTTAGTTTTGTCCTTTTGCTTCAGGTGGTTACCACTGCACATGTCAGAAGGTTCCAGCACATGCTCAATGATTGGGATGATGTCACTTCTAGAAGATCCTCCAGCCAGCACACCCCTTGCCAGCCTGACATTTCTATTGCTTTTCCTGCAACTGTCAGCAGAATGCAATGTTGCATTCAGGAGATGTACTGCCGGTGGTATCAATACCTTCCCCTTGAATTGATCCTTGACCCCAAGGATCAAAGTGTGGAAATTTGTTCTGAAGGTCATACAGAAACTCCCATGTAGCATCTTCTAAAGCTGAATCAGTCCATTTAACCAATACCTTGGTAACATTGATCTTTCCTCTTTTAGCAAACTTCTTAGCAATGATCAGTTCAGGAGCCCTAGGTGTATCAATTTCATCTGGGATGCTAGAGGCTGGAGGTGGTATGGTACCATGATATTTCTTGAGTAGGGAGACATGAAAGGTGTGGTGTACTCTTGCTCCAGCGGGTAGTGCCAATTTGTATGCCATAGGACTTATTTTCTCCAGAATTTCATATGGTCCATAATACCTCTTTGCTAACTTCTGGCTTCCTCTGGTTGCTAGTGAACTCTGTCTATAGGGTTGCAGTTTTAGATAAAATATTCACCAGCTTCAAAGAGACTATCACTTCTCTTTTTATCTGCTTGTTGTCTCATTCTGTTTTAAGCCCTCTGTAGATTATGTTTGATGATAGCCAAGGCTTCCTTCCTTGCTGACAGCATTCTATCAACAGTATCCACCTTACGATCTCCAATTAAGTATGGCATGTATTGAGGGGGAGGATGACCATAGAGTGCCTCATATGGTGTCATCTTGATGGAGCTATGGTAGGTAAGCAGAGGGTAACCACTTACACCAATCAGTGGGTGTTTCATTACAGAAGCACCTGAGATATGTTTCAAGACACCTGTTCAATACTTCTGTCTGCCCATCAGTTTGGGGGTGGTAAGATGAGGAAGAATTCAGAGATACTCCATGAACAGAGAACAACTCTTGCCAGAAGGTGCTCATAAAGATGGGATCTCTATCTGAGACTATAGTCTCTGGCATGCATGTAGTTTATATATATGATCAAAGAAGGCTTGTGCAACTTCAGTAGCACTGTATGGGTGTGTTGTAAAGGGATGAAGTGAGCAGATTTACTCAATCTGTCTTCCACAACCAAGATGGAGTCCATGCCCATAGATTTAGGGAGACCCTCGATAAAAATCCATGCTAATGGCTGTCCAAATGGTTTTTGGGATTGGCAAGGGTTGGAGCCTACCAGGGTAAGCTGATGCATCATATTTGCATTGTTGACAAATATTGCATTTTTGTATATAATCATGGATATCTCTCTTCATGCCTGTCCAATAGAACTTTCGCTTCATTCTTTGATATGTAACCTCAATTCCTGAATGCCCCCCTTGCAAGGAGTTGTGCATAATGGAGAGCAACTTTTCTTTTAAGTTTTAATTCACCATAATCCCCAATAATTAATCTGCCCTTTCTTTTCAATTGATCACCCCTCCACTGGTAGTGTTTATGAGTCCCTGTATTTTTCTTCAAACCCTTAATAAGCTCCACTAACTTGGGATTATTATGCTAGGATTCTTGGATAAGAGCATAAAGGTCAGTGCTCAATGCACCGATGTATAGTTGTGATAACTCAGACCCATGGATCCTTGACAGACCATCTGCAGCAATATTTTCCTTCCCCTTTTTATAGGTAATCTCATAGTCATAACCTAATAACTTAGCCAGCCATTTATGTTGCAACGGATGTAAACTGTTTTGAAAATTTTCCGGTGGGTACCAGAACTTCGTCGGTTTCCCCCCAATGTTCCAATTGTACTTGTTGGAACCAAATTAGGTAAAGAGGGATGCTCTGATTAATCCAAACTACGAAGTACTCATACATATTCTATACTTATATTAACTCTATATCAAAAGATTGATATGGAGTATAACATTGTGTCTCTAGATCTCAGAGAACAAAGAGGGTATGCTGATACAGAAGCTATTACTTCAGCTCGGGTATGACGTGTTCCTTTACGATCAAGTCTCTACTACTCCGCCATGGAAATAGCTCATGAAACAGATGATCAAATGACGTATGTAATCACCTAGGAATAAAAGCTGCGGAAGCAAATTGGTGATGCAGCTTTTATAGAGTGCTGCAGCTCTAAAACTCAGCGGGTAGACTACATGCTTTGAAGCTACACGTTTATGCTTTTTGTTTTTTTTTTTAGTATAATGGGAGCGACAAGGCCGTTTTTTTATGTTGACGACTTTGGAACTTAGGCCACGAGTAATACCACAAAATGATTTTACCAACAAAGATAACTGACATATCCAAAGCTTATACTTTTGTACAGTAAATAGTAGATTGTAAGAGGTTTTCGGTTTACTTGTTTAGAATGTTATAGAAGGAATGATTTGGTGTATCACGTATCATATCATCAAGATAATATCTTCCGCATCATATCCCGAGTAATCTTGTACATATTATTTGGTTGCTCTGTTTAGTTGATTGCATACCATGTATTTAGGGTATGACTTGTATATAAGAAGGCTTTTGTATGCTGTAAGAATAATTCAATATATCATTCAATAATATTCACTTAATTCTCCGCAACTCTTTTGCCTGTTTCTACATGGCATCAGAGACCATTTTTCGATCCTAAAACCATCTTCCGCAAACAAACAAAAATTAATAAATAAACGATTCAATCATGGTTGAAGGTGATAATAGCAAAGTCAATACCAAGAAGGGAAACGGAGGAAAAGGAATTGAACAAATACCTCCGTCATCTCCCCTGTATTTGCATCCATCCGAGAGCACGAGTTTATCGCTAACTCAAACGACGTTTAATGGTGAAAATTACGATTTGTGGGCTGACGCAGTTCGTAATGCACTCGACGCCAAAAATAAATTGGGTTTCGTCGAAGGATTGGTAAAGAAACCCGTTGTTGCTGATGGCGAGGATGAAAG